>JAQIFY010002644.1:0-13167 GCA_028533085.1 Varecia variegata | reverse complement strand
GGATAACCACATGTAGAAAACTGAAGCAGGACCCACACCTTTCACCTCTCACAAAAATTAAATCACGGTGGTTAACAGACTTAAACCTTAGGAAAGAAACTATTAGAATCCTAGAAGAAAATGTAGGAAAGACTCTTAAAGACATTGGCCTAGGCAAAGAATTTTTGAAGAAGACACCTAAGGCAATCACAGCAACAACCAACCTTTTAATGACTTTGTTGTGTTTGCTTTTTGTTGGAAAGCATTTGAATGTTTGGTTGCAGTATGGAGGTCCACAGTTTCAGTTGACCATCTAGATGGGTATCAGTCATTTGTGACCATAAGGTGTCTTGATTTGGGTGAGCTAAGAGAGTGTAGATTCTCAGCAATAAATGGTTGAAAAGCAAGAAAGCATTTTTGGGGCATATTGCTGAAGGTGTGAATATTCTACTGCATTTTTCCATATTTCAACTGGATCTTTCTCAGCATTAAACAATGACTTTAAATTGTCATTTACTGAGAGCTCAACCAATTCCATTTGTAGTTCCTCAGGTGCCTTGGTGGAATCAACTAGGTGAGGTTGAAGTGCTAATTTGAGTGTGATGTCATGATTCACAAAGTCAGTGAACCTTTCATTGTATTCTCCACTTGCTAGGTCTATAACAGTTGTGTATTCTTCAAATGATTCGCATATATCATCCTGCTCATCAATGACCTTTGCTAACTGGGGACAATGTTCATCCAAAATTTCCTTTTGAAGAATTGTTTTGAAAAAAGATAGCTTTTTTTTTTTAAATGCTTGGATTTTTTGTCACATATCATATATAGACTTAGTTTTAACTTGCAAAGAAATATTCAAGTCATTTTGGTTTGACTTGTTATCACACACAAATGCTGCATTCCTGTAGAAATTTTCATTCTTAATTCACGTTGCTGATTCTGTTCTTCATAAAATTTAACCACCTGTACTTAACAGAGGTAAAATTTTGGCTAACACCTGTCCCTGTGATAGCCAACACACTTTAGAATGATTCGGCAAATACACACTGAATATCTCATTGTTCAACTTGATCATGTTATGAAACTGATGATGTTGCATTTGCACGAATAAGTATATTAATTGCATTTGCACGAATATTCTTAACAATACTTACAACTTGTTGCAAAGTGTCACTTAAAATAGTAGCTTTAGCACAGAGATTTTTCTGATACAAGATACAATGAAAAGAAATGATCTGGATCTGTAGTACATTTTTTATCTGTGCAGTAAACCCTTCATGTTTTCCTGTCATGGAAGGTGCACCATCTATACATACATGCACTAAATTTACCAAATTTAGTCCCACCTCATGACATTTATCTTGAAAGTTGTTGAAGATAACTATTCCCTATGTTCTGTTTGCAAGAGTGCCCAAAGCGAGTAACTCTTCATAGAAAAGAAAATCTTCCGTGGTGGCCCGAATGAAGTATAAAACCTGTGCCAAGTCAGGAGTATCAGTTGATTCATTCAAAGTGATTGAATAATACATATTTTCCTTTTGAAATATTGCATGATGTTGTTCTGTTAAGTTGAAGGCTAATTCATACTGCTGATCAGTTATGGTTCTCCTTGAAAGAGGCAGTTGTTTGAACTTTGGAATGTTATCAGGGTCTAAGCATCCTACAACTTTGACAATGCATTCTTTCACAATTTCTACATCACTGAATGGCTTACCTTTATTCCCTGAGTATATAAGTTACTTTGTAAATTGCTTCAGTGGTATTATTTCTAGGTCTTATTGCTGCTTGAAAGAATTGTCTCTGTTTTTGCTTTTCATCTTTTAATTTCTACGACATTTTGTGCCTCTCCCTCTAATTGAAAATAATATTTGTGCTCCATATGAGTGTTATAATGCCAATGAGCATTGAATTTCTTTAATGTTGTTAGTGCAGTATCACAAAGCAAGACAATCATCTTATCTTTAGCAGAAACAAGATAGTATTGCAATTCCCAATCCTCATTAAGAAATTTATTTTCTTCCTTCAGCTTTCTCTTGGTCTTCTTTGACATGATGGGCTGTTAAGCAGATAGAATTAAAAAATACTGTTGATCTGTGCAATTACTCACAAATTCCACTTCAAATAGAAACACAGTGCACCACTGTCAAAAGCTGATAACAGACTCGAGTACTCAACCCACATAAACTCTTGCCAACCAGCCTCCTGCAGTAGTGGCTCCGGTCAGGCTGGGGAAGTTAGAACTAAATCAGAAGGGTAGCACCTGTCAATTTAGCCCTTATGGGTTACTAGTGTTCTAATTGTGCCAGTCAATCTAGGAGAATCATTTTGTTGAAAATTATTTTATTTTTTGGTATTTTAAATCCATTCATTTAAAAAATAAAATAAAAATATGAGAAGACCAAAAATGTATTAATAACATTAAAAGGGTTTATTTTGAAAAATCTGGATTTAGTCCAAAGGCCGCACTTAAGGAGCTAGGAGGCCACATGTAGCCTTAAGGCTGCAGGTTCCCCACCCCTGATCTAGAGAAAGATGACTCCATTTGAAAAACAAAGAACAGCAACAAGACAATTACACAAAAAAACTACCATCTCTGCAAACAAATATGGAGAGACAAGCAATGCAGATGAATTAATAAATCAGCACTTACGTGCAAAGGAAAGTTTCTACCTGCAAGTGTTTATTGTCTCACTTTGAAGTAAAGTTCGGGCTACCATTCAGCATGAGGTGTGGTTGTTGTTATATTGAAAGTGGTAGTGTGGTGGCAAGCTTGGGATGGTGCCATTAAAATACATAGTCTGGGCAAATGAATGTGACTTGAGTACCAACAACTTAAAAAAAAAAATAATTGGGCATTTTATATTTATGATTTTCTCTTTCTTTTTTTTTTTTGTATGATCTTAAATGAGGTAACAAGCTAAATCTTTGGTCTAGGTCCAAATTTGACCTCCAAATATTTTTTTACATTTCTTATATCTGTAGCAACTCTTCATCCTCTTAACATTTTGCTCCTCTCACTTTTAGTAGACTGATGCAGTCGAGTATCCACCTTTGTACTGAGGCTTTCTGCAGTTACAAATTGTGGCAGAATGTGTCTGGAAAATAGCAAACCGTGCATTCTGCACTAGGCATCGTCTCTGCATTCTTACAGAATTTGCACTATCGACCCCAGATCTACTGACCTTGTCTCGCTAAGAATTTCCTAATGCTGAAATTTATAGATAACCATATATGGCTTTCTTTGCCAGTCAGTTGTGTATTAGAACAACTAAGGAATATCTCAAAAATGAGTTTGTTTTGTGATTTGCTATTTGAATTTGACCTTTAAATTCTGTGAATACATTGTTTACACATTTTATTTTCCATCTTTAAAAAACCATCTGGTGAATAATCAATTCAATAATTATTTTCTTATGGCAATAAAGCTGAATAAGCATCCAGTATATTTGCTAACTATAAGCATGGCATGGTTTTCTTCTATTTTTTTAATTCTATATTTATCCCTGGGAAGAAATATTTCCAATGTAGGGTAGGGGAGTGACTCAGGTTAATTTCATGCAGATCATTTCCTCCTTTTTTCTCCATATATCAATCCTCAATTAATACAATAGGTGCTTTGCAGCCAGCGTGGTTGCACATTGATCTTGGCCAGCTTGTTTACAGTGTTTTGGCAAGTTGCTGATGTACTTCTCCCTTGGGATAGAGCAGGGGTTAATTGCTGTTAAACTCTCAGTGCCAAGTAATGGTTCAGCCTCTCTGCTACATTAAAGATGACACTAATAAGGAAAGAGTGCAGTGGATTGCTCTATGTTGAAAATTGGACTAGTGGTGACAGAAACTTGGAGCAGAGCTGATGTAATAGGAAGACCATAATGTAATTATAACTGCTGAACATGTGTCATACCAAGTTAAATGATACATTAATGAATCAAAACAGGTGATGAAGTGTTGCTCTTTCAGCGAATAGAGGTGCTTTCAAGGTTAGATTGCCATTAATTTAATAATCTGTAATATGGATATTCTTCAAATCACAAATGAAATCAACTTTAATGCTTTCATACAGCATTGCTTCTTGAGTTTCAAATAGATAAGATAAAAGAAACAAAGCAAAAGTGAGCAGAGTTCAATGAAACTCATTCTGTGTTTAATTTTGTAAGAGCAGGTTTTACATCGTAAGGTGAGTGGTTGCCCAAGGCCTTCTTCTTGTCGCAGTAGACTACTAGATCATTTTAATCCACAGTTAGCCAGCCAGTAACTCTCAGGGGAGCATAGACCTTTAGAAGCAAACAATTACATCTTTTCAAACAGGCCACTGTATATTATCTATACATAATGTTTTAATAAAGTTTATTTTAAGTTCATAACAGGTAGCATATAACAACGTCCCTTAAATTTTCTAATGTCTTGTGCTCTAATTGCTTTTTAAAAATTTTCTAAGTAATTATAAAGCTTTCAAACCTATATTCCTTATAATTTTTTCATTAATTTTATTTCTTTTTGTAATCAATATGAAAAGTATTTTTTATTATTTGAAAATAGTACAGGGCTGCAAATATTTATAAACAATAATAGATCTATAGATTTAATATCTATAATTTTAAAATTTTCTATCTTAATTGTTTTTTTTAACAATACAACTAACATAATTATTCTTATTTTGATTAAAGCTGTTAGGAGACTAATAATATAATATTTTTACTTGTATTTGGCACAGTGTCTCAAATTAGATTTATTTTGAAAAATAATTAAATTCATCTTTTTCTTAAAGATTATGAAGCCCCACTATATTATTTTATTGGGACCAATAATATTAATATGTGTGTGTGTATATATGCAATTTATTCAAATGATAATTTTTTTATGTTGGACCTACCCTATGTTGATTTCCATTGTGTAATGTGCAGTTTAATTTTAATGTTTTCATGTATTATCTTCTTATAATGACAAGTAGTTAATGTTATTTGGTGGCATTTTACCAAACTATTGAAACCAATCACAAAGGTACATGGTTGATTCTTTTCTACAAAGAATTACTGTTGTAAGAAAATAAAAAATACATAATTCAATTGAAAAATGAAACAATTATGTAATATCTGCCTTTGAATATATTAAGTGTGCAATTTGCTCTTACACTAGAGCTCCAGTTTTAATTTAATATTTGTGCATGTTCTCAAGAGAGTTAAGCAGATTTGGATATCATCTGTTTTTATTATCACTGATGACATTAATGATAATAAATGCTATCACTTATAACAGAGTCTATTATTGAGAAAAAATAGTTTTTTTTTAAAGAAAAATGTGAGTTTAATCATTTTAATACATAATTAGCCAGCCTGTAACTGTCATGGGAACATAGAACTTTAAAAGCAAAACCAAAACCGAACCTAGTTTCTTTCATGCAGACATTGCATTTTATCTGCTCACACCTTTCCTACTCAGGAAAGAGAGGAAAGCATTTACATTTGCTGGCTTTACCTTGCAAGATCTCATACTTCATGTGGAAGATTATTGTTCTATTTAGTCTTGGGTGATATTGGGAAGTACATGGAGGCTAATCTTGAACTACAAAGAAGGGTCTATGGTTGGCTAAAGACTTCTTGAGTATGAGCGCTCTATTACTATCTTTGCACTTGGTTGGAATTCCCTTAGGGAAGCTGTGCATTCATGTACAATGTCCAGCCTAGAAAAACGCCTTGTACCTAAGCTTGCCACTAAAGAAGCAGAGTCAACTTCTTTCAAAAGTTCACAGAAATTAGAAAACAAGAGCATCACCAGTGACCAGTGTGAAATGACAACTAGAAATTCCTTCCCTGAATATTCTGGAAAATCCAAGACCTCTAGAGATCTTGCACTAACATATGATGGGACACAGCTGCCTAAAAATCATGTTTGAGTTTAAAGTTTTTGTTAGTTGGGTAAGTGGTAGCTCAGAGAAGAGTTATCTTACTTTGAAGATGTAAATAAGACATATTGTACACTGGAAACTGAGGCGTAAAACTTATTCTCACAATATATTGAGTTCTCATGTTATACCGGAAATTATCCTAAACACTGAATATATGTTGTCTCATTTAATCTCTAAAGGTAACCAGCATTTTTCAGTTTAGTTTTTTTTAGTTTACAATTATGAATTTAATCTCTGCAGAGACATTGAAAATATTGTCCCAAATCACATGGCTAGTAAGCCTCAGAGACAAGGCTTGAACTTCAGTCTCTTGGACTTCAGAGCCTTACCATTAACCAGAACATTACATTGTCTCCAAAAGTTGTTAACACAATAAATTATTCTGTAGAAAATATCCCTTGTAACTTTAAATAAATTGTTTCACCTTTTAGAAACTACCTTGTACCTTTTGCAGTTCCATTTGAGAATTAAGCACTGTGAGACCACTCTGACATTCTATAAATAAAGCCCTGTCTCTAGGTAAATGTATCTTTCTTTAAATGAAACCAGATATTTTTCTGTTATTTATTATTTAGGGGTTTAGCAGCTGAGGTCATTAATTTATTCATTCCACCATTTATTTAATAAGTATATTCTGTGCCAAAAATTGTGCTTACAGTGAATAGCCAAGATTAAAGATTCTCATTTTCAAGGAACTGGCAGTATCTAATGGAAAGATAGATAAATTAATGGAGAAATAGAGAATTATATACAAATTGAAAGGGTGGGGTTGATTTACAGGCAATGCACGAAGTGAAAACTTGCTTCAATACTGTTGGGTTTGGTTTGGGGCATTGATAGACTGAGGAAAAAGAAAGGTAAAGATAGAGATAGAAATGACAGAGATAGAAAAACAGAAACAGAGACAGAGATGAAGGAATGAGGGAATGTTCTAAGGAATATAAATCCCAAGCTTCTTTTTAAGGATTGGTCTAAATGAGAAACAGCAGGTGATGAAGTAAATATAGTACTGTGGGAGTAACATAAATAACGCTGATGAAATTTAGAATGCTTGAGGGTGGATAAAAAAATTCCAGTTTAGAAAAGGAGGCCAATTATCACAACCTTTATTTTATTGAAGACAGAGAAAAGTCAATAAAAGATTATTTGTAAAAGAAGGTCATGCTCAGATTTGAATATTACAAATATAAATAAAGATCACTGTCACAGTAGTGTGAGAAATGACTGTGGGGGAAGAATCAGGAGATGGGGAAAGATGTTGAGGGGGCTATGGTAATAACATCGGAATTATGCAAAATGAACCAAGACATTAGCCATGGAGCTACAGAAGAGGAAGCCACCTTGGAAGATGTTAAGATGTAGAACTTTTATAATATGTATAATGAATTGTAGAGGATAAGAAAAGACAGAATGAAGTTTGACTCCCCAAATTCTCTTAAAGGCAATTTAGTGACCTTTCTCAAAGACAGGGAAATACAAGAGTGAGGAAGGGCCAGTTAGGGAGGGAGTATGGAGGTGACATAGGACATATAAAATGAACACGTCCGTATATATAGAGAGCTCAGAAGTAAACTTGTCTAATGTCATTAAATAGAATTTGAAGTGACTCATGTACCCATGAGTGAGAGAAAAGGTTAACATACATGAGATAGCAAATTCTTCCATGAAAACGAAAAGAAATTGTGGGTGTTGATGGTGCAGGGTGAGATTTTCTGTCTGTTGACCTTTATTATTTACTTGTTTGTTTGTTTTCCTGTGAAGTAGGGAATGATCGCTGTTGTGTAGGATGTTGAAAGCTATGGAACAGTGGACCTGAGGAAACTGATGAACTCATTGAAATAGCAGCTGAGGTTATGTGAGAAGTGTTTAACTGAGGACTTAGAGGAAGTTCCCAAGACAGCACTGGGGAAGTGGCTGTATTTTATTTTCAGAAGAGAGGTAAAAACTTTCTCAGAACCACTGAGCCACATATCTCCAAGAAAGTCAGTGCAAATTTGGTTGGTTTCATGTTTTCATTTTTTACAACTCAATTTTATATTTTCTCCTGTTTATTTTGCATTTGTTCAGGAAAGGATGATTCTTTGGTACTCATCCATTTCAAAAACAATGTAAAAACCTTAACATGAAGATCTGAGGAACTCAAATAAATCAAATGAGAGTATTCTTGTGCTGTTTAAGGGCTATCTGAAGTCAACATGTAGGTTTATATAAGTGGACCTTAGCTTATAAAGATTGCTCTGAAATAAATTGAGTAGGTACAACAATTCCCTGAAAATTGATCCTGAGTTATTGCATGCTATTGCTGACCACAAAGAAAAACAAAAAAACCAAAAAACCCTTCAAGTCTGAAATTTGCGGTCAATATCCCCTTGCACTATGTTCCTCTATGTTATTTTTTTTCCTGGGTGGCACTCGGAGTGATATTATGTTTTTATGATTTTTTTTCAGATGATTCGTGTATTCTTCTTATCAAATAATTTGTATTTGATATTATTTTTTAAATAAGAAAAATTAAAAGATGCTTAAGAAAGCTGTGTGTGAATTATTAATAGAGACAAAACCACAATCTAAAATGAATAGTCACTATCACTTTTTATTTATATGACACCTTTCCTCTAGTCATTTTTAGTTTTATTTTATTTTTGATTGACCATAATTGTACATATTTACAGGGTACAATGTGATGTTTATAACATGTACATAGTGGATGATCAGATCAGGCTAATTAGCATATCCAATCCCCAAGTCTTTTATTTTGACCATTATTGTTATTAAGGTTTTAATTATTGTCTCTGTTCTTTAATATTTCAAGTTGTATAACTGGGATTTGTTCTATGATAATACTTGTGATGAGCGACATTACATGTGATATGTTATTAGCCCAGGAAAGTTTAAAAAAAATCATCGAACCCATTGACCAACTTCTCCTGGTCCCCTCCGTAGCCTCTGGTAACCACTATTTTACTCTCTACTTCTATGAAACCAACTTTTTCACATTCCACATATGCGTGAGATCATGGAGTGTTTACCTTTCTGTTCCTGACTTATTGCACTTAACATACTGTCCTTCAAGTTCATCTATGTTGTCACAAATAATAGGATTTCATTCTGTTTTATGGTTGAACAGTATTCCATTATGTGTGTGTGTATTTATACACTATATTCTCTTTATTCATCTGTAGATGGGCTTTTAGTTTGATTCCACATCTTAGCTATTATGAATAGTGCTGCAATAAACATGGCTGTGCAGACAATTTCATTTCCTTTGAATATATACTCAGTAATGGATTTGTTGGATTATATGGTAGTTCCATTTTTTAATTTTTTGAGTAATCTCCATACTGTTTTCCATAAGTGATGTACTAATTCACATTCCCACCACCAGGTTATGAGTTCCCTTTTCTCTGCATCCTCACCAGCCTTTGTTGTTTTTTGTCTTTTTGGTAATAGCCATTCTAACTGGGGTAAAGCGTTATGTCATTCTGATTTTGATTTGCATTTCTATGATAATTAGTGATGTTGAGCAATTTGTTATATATCTGTTGGCCATTTGTATGTCTTCTTTTGAGAAATGTCTATTCAAGTCTTTTATCCATTTTTACAGGACGAGTAAGTTTTGATGTTCTATTACACAGTAGGGTGACTACAAAAAATAACAATGTCGTTTCAAGATAGCTAGAAGAGAAGGTTTTGAATATTGTCACTATGGAGAAATGATAAATGTCTAAAGTGATGGATGGATATGGTAATTACACTGATTTGATCATCATATGTATCATATGTATACATTCATTGAAACATCACATTGTACTCCATAAATATGTACAATTATTATGTGTCAACTATAAATTTAAAAAAAATCTTTAAAAAATGGTTTAACATCTATGTCAAAGATTTACAATGATTTTCTTTGACGGGCACTGATATGATGATAGAGATTCTTCTAATAAAGTATTTCATAATTAAGGAAGTTATAATTTGCTATCAGGACTCACAACAGCTGCCTGTGGAATAAGACAATATGCTTTTCCTCTCCCTACTGGGCCTAATTCCCCAGTAACCTTATTGAAAATGTGCATGGGCTACAAAACTAAAGATTAACTGTCCAGGGACCTGCTTCCTGGAGCTTATTTGAAGATTAAATCAAATGGCAGGCAATATATATTTGGTAATACGGCTTTGTTGCAGTCTTTTCCCATGTAGTAGTAAGTGTAATAGAAGGAGATGACACTTTATAGCTGTTTAAAAAAAAAAGATTTTTCTAAATGTGAAATAGTTTTGTTCTCATGCTGAAATTGAAATGAATAATTTATTTCTTCATAACCAAAATCATCTCTGCTTTTTGAACACATAATAAAGACTCTCTAATTACAAATTTTCCATCATTACAAATTGTTCAGCCTTTTAAAAGGTGATTATTATTCATTATCTATTTATTTCATAACAAATGCCACTAAAGGTGTTAAAGATGATTTTAAAATGCCAACTAAGATATTGCAACATTTTAATTAAATGGAGAGCAGTTTAAATATATATTTAAAAACATAGCTTTTAGACTACACATTAGTAAATGGATTTCTATTTAACAAATCAGAGAAAGATGGATGAAGATGTTTTGCTTTTAAAAATACTATATTTAGAATGCCTGTGTAGAGACACTGAAGTGTGATTTGTCCTCATAGCAGACATCTGAAGAACAAGTGACATTCTTACACAAAATCCATATTGGTGATGTATTTAATTACAGAGCTGATTGAAATTGACAGCTTTAGTGACCTGCGTTTGCACTTGTGTTGATTGATGTATGCTTCAACTCTGGTTACTTTTAAACCAATTCACATATTGCTCAATACTGTAATATCACCCTGTCAAATTGCAAACTACATTTTTACAAGTGGGGGAACTGGAGAGAGTGCATGTTTAATTAAAATATGATAGAGATGAATTGTTTTAAAACACCTATACAACTGTTAAACTGGGACCACTGTTATTGAAAGCAGAGTGAAAGAAAATTCGATACACTTACTCAGGCATTTATGTTCCTAGAGTCATCTTTTCTCTTAGAGAATATATACTTGACTGCTATTCATAGTAAGAAAGAGGTCTCAGAACTTTGCATTGCTATCTCTAAAGAGCTGCTTTCTTTGATATGATGTCAAGCTTTAAAAAATAATAAGTAAAATTAGTGTCTTAGGGCAAAGAGGAACCTTAATGATCATGTAACCCAAATCCCTTGTCTGTGTTTGTCTGCATGTGTTTCTTTGTTCCTCAGGTTAGATAGCTGCTACCCAGAGAGGTAACTTGTTTATAGAGGAGCGCAAGATTGCTTTTACTGTACAAAACTGGGACTGGAATTTGCATCTTTTCAGTTCCAGTTCAACGTACTTTCACACTACACAGAACTCCCTCCTCTAGACATCTTTCACTCCTTAACTCAATCTGCTGAGTGTAGACATGTTAACATAATAGCCTTTAACACCAAGTGATCCACTTAATTTAGGCACTTTCAACTACATCTTTAGTAAGAGTAATAAGAACCATTACTGAATCTTGCTATATACCACACTCTGAAATATATCCTTAACATAAATTACTTTTTACAACATATATGCAAGATATATGACATTATTGTCAATTTATTGATGTGTGGTAAGACTAAGGGAAGTTCAGCATATTTTTCAGATGGCCTCATGAACTAAGTAGATGAAATTTGAACCAGCTATGTTGAGTACAAAGTTCACGGCCCTTTTCACCACCCAACACTGTTATCCCATACCAAAAAAAAAAAAAAAATGTCTTGAATTAAAATATACTTCTTGACTATCAGAGTGATAAAGAACTGGTCTCTCAAGGGAGTTGGTTACATGTTTAATTTTTAAGAATACAGATTTACAAAACTTGGGTGAGGTTTTGATATGCATCCTTCTAAAAACAGATAGCTTGAATCTGTTTAAGGTATCTCCATAATGCTTTCCACAGGGGTTGCACTAGTTTGCAGTCCCACCAGCGCACTGTCTGGGGAATGGACACGCTTGAAGGTCTGACTCGGGGGGATGGGCGGGACATGGGCAGTATATATAACCTGAACTTTTGTACCCCCATGATAAGCTGAAATAAATAAACAAAACTAAAAATAAAAAAATAAAAACAGATAGCTGGGCAGAATGATCTTTCAGTTTCATTCTCAGAGATAGAAATTTGTGCCAGAATTACATTTGTCACTTTATTGAAGGATACTAGTTTTAACAATATAAGAGTCACTAAAATTTTTTAAAATATGCTAACAAAATAGTTTAAATCACTATCCCAAGTACTCAGGCAATCCAGTTCCTTTCTCAATATTTCTTAATTTTTTAAGATATAGCAAATTGGTGAGGAGTGCTCATTACTGACTCTCCTGTCCCTATTGCCTCAAAATGACTGTTCCTCATTGAATTACTTATATGGCAACCCATGTCCTACAACACTACTCCATTTCACTCAACTCATAGACTGATGCTTTCCTCTTCATCCCCTAGAATATCATGGAAAGGTCTTACAACATGGCACAAAAAATGGCCAAAAAGATAACTAAAACTAAATATTAGAAATACTGCATATTTTAACCATTTCTGTACCAGGCTTGACTATGTTTCTACTTAGACTCTACTTGTTGCCATATTTTTGAGGGTCCACTTCCTATTTCTCTGAAGAACTTTTAAAAATGTCGCCTGCTCTTTGACGATTGATTCTTTTATTTTTTTCAATAATATAATGTCATAGAAAACACAATTCAGTACAGGATTTATACATAGGAAGCGAGTTTTCTTTCACGTTCCAGTCCTGTCCCATTAATTGTTTGATTTCTTACCATGACACTAATTTACAGATAAATCTTATTAAATATTGTAGACTAGATAAAAATGTATATTTCCAATTGTTCCTTAAGCTTCCCCATTCCCCTCAGAAAATACTTCAGTCATAAAAATGGTACAAACCCAAAGGACAGAAAAAAAAAAAAAATGTGTAGAAATAGCCCATGAGAAATACCTGCACATTTTTAGAAAGAAAAACAAAGCCTAAACTGCCGAAATCAAAGAACACGCAAGAGTTAGACACCAAAAGGAGCCATACAGATTTAAAGCATAAACTCCAAAAGAGTTTAAGAATCGGAGGCACCAGATTCTCTGGAAGGTAGATGGGCAGATGGATCGAGCTTACTCGCATTTGCAGAACGGGGCATTTTAAGCCCGAAGGGACGTCATGCAGGAAAGTGGTCTCTTACAAAATTAGTGAAAAAGCTC
>JAQIFY010002643.1:0-13167 GCA_028533085.1 Varecia variegata | reverse complement strand
ACATCCAGGAACATTCTTTAAAAATATAGCAAAAAAGGCACGACACGTCACCATCCTATCCAAATGCAACTATTTTCATATCACCTCCCACTTTTTGCCCACATGCACAGATACTCTTTACATAGTTGTAATCATTGCATATAAACCTCTTTTCTGGCTGGGCACGGTGGCTCATGCCCGTAATCCTAGCACTCTGGGAGGCCGAGGTGGGAGGACCATTTGAGCTCAGGAGTTCAAGACCAGCCTGAGCAAGAGTGAGACCCCATCTCTACTAAAAATAGAAAAATTAGCCAGGCGTGGTGGTGCGCACCTGTAGTCCCAGCTACGCAGGAGGCTGAGGCAGGAGGATCGCTGGAACCCAGGAATTTGAGGTTGTAGTGAGCTAGGATGATGCCACCACACTCTACCCAGGGTGAAGAGTGAGACTCTGTCTCAAAACCTCCCCCCCACAAAAAAACCACCTCTTTACTGTTTCCACTTATCAGACCCTTTTTCCAATTTTTACATTGTCATCCTAATTCAAGGGCCACTGATCTCACTGATACTGATAATATTTCACCAATCAGATGTCTCATTGTTTATCGTCGGCCATTTAGGAGGCATCGAGTTGATAGCTATTTTAGAAACTGCTACAATGAGACTATCTTTGCTTCTGTTGAAGGGGCACTTGCTCCCACAAGAAACCGTGTAAATAAATGCAGGTCAGACTCAAGTTTAGGACTTAGGAGTTACTGGTCAGAAATCCAGGTACAGTGAAATGACTGATCATTAAAACGAATCATAGTTAGTTCTATGTGAAAATTAATTCCTCTTATTTATGCCTTTAGATATTTTTAAGATTCAAAAAGCTGAGTGGAATTGGAACATTAAATGTTTAATGTTAAGACTATCTGGCTCACAGATACAATTCTACCCTGAATGCACAAAGCTGAATCTAACACGTTTACAAAGATACTCTGTGCAGCTCTACTATATCTCTAGCTCATAATGCTAAGGGCTTTCCTAGACTAACTGTTAACATACTTTGCTATTATTATAGCTTAAATGAGTCCTTAGATATTCTGGAAATCTTGCCAAACAAAATATCTTCTACTGTACAGTAAGGGGCATTTGTATCAGGAAACAAATATTCCTCCTATGTTCTCTGAGAATTTCCTAACCTAGGTCAGTAAACTTATCAGGCATTTGGGCTCCTGCTGACTACTTATTGATATAAATAGGGACAATTAATATTTTTAAATGGCACTGTGGATTATGTTTAATTTCCATAGTAAAACACATTCCTTAGTCCTCCTGAATCATATCTAGGAGTAGGTTAGGGATATTATAATATACCTTCATTTGGAATGGAAAAGTTATTCTTGGTCCTGATTTATATCCCTACAGATAGTGCCTTGGCTCTTCCAGGATTATACAGTGGGAGATTTTATCTTAAAATAGCGGAGTCAATGTTGGAAGGAAGTGCCTTTTAGCTCTGAATTACATCAAGCACTTATTATTCCATTTCTTTACAAAGTAATTAGAGAAATGCCAGTGCAGTATGGATCATGTCCTGTGCCAGGCATTATGAGTTGATTCACTAATAGTACGTACAACAGGTTGCACACCAGAAACATATGATGGATCATACAGTGGCCCTGTGGTCACCTTCTAAATCAATACCTCAGTTATTCTCCTTCTTGGAAGAGATTTACTCATACATAGTGTTCATTCGAGATCCCCTGAGAAGAAAACCATTCAGCTCCTTGGCACACTGAAAGGAGTTTGTTCAGACTGGGGAAAGCATTAGACAGAATTAATCTCTGAAGTCTCAGTGGTCTCCTCTTTCAATGTGTGAGCAATGTGGTAAAAAAGAATTGGCACATGGTGGTAAACAACTTCCTGAAGGGTTAGTTGTCTGGGAAAGGGAAGGTAAAAGTAGTCAGATTTTAATGTCTTAGCATTCATGGACTGAAAAGTTTTTCAAGGTAACCCCTTAGAGTACACATAGCTAGGGAAATGCCTGCAGTTCTGCCTTGTTTTGCTGATATGCAAAGTCTACAGGCATTTGCCATAAAGCCAACTTATCCAATTTCATTCATCTTTGGCCTAAATCTGTCTCACAGCCTGGTTGGTCCAGCTGCTGAGATCACTTTACTGCTCTTAAAACATTTCTTTTCAGTAAAGAAATAACAGTAACTGGAAATGTCCACTTCTCAAAGAAATCCTTTGCAATCAGAACTGAAAACTGTATGATAAGAAAGACTAAAAGCTCTGAAGTACTGGCACAATGAAAACTAGCCAAGTCCTTTTCCTCTTAAATAAAGGCCTTTTCTAAGTACTCCATTCACTTAGCACTTAGACAGACTATGAGGATGTTGGACCTGGATCCCTGATCTTTGAAAAAATCAACATTGGAGCATCTCAGAATTTCATAACCAGTACCAGAGATGTTACTAGGACATACATCATTGGAAAATACATCTAATTAGAAGAAAAAAGTAATCTATGTGGAGCAGTTCTGAGGCAAGGTCTACACAGAATGATTGATTCTGACAGAAAGGTGTCCTGCCTTTTCCCCTGTGCAAACTGCTTTCTGAACCAAACCTCTGTCACACAATTTGCGGCAAGTGCTCAGTCTCTGTGAGTGAAAACTCCTCATCCAAGCTTGCCCCAAGATCCTCCCCTTCTGTCCATATGAGATGAATGGAGTTCTAAGAAGAACGCTTGCAGGACTTAGCATTTTGTGAGATTATTAAACTAGCATTTCAGTGAAATTATCAATTCTAGTTCTACAGCATGACCAAAAATCTCAAGCACTTAATATAAAATTCATCAACAACCTGAACCTAATTTATCATTCAGGATGATAATTAATGAGCTGCAAACATTCATTTCTCGCCACATGTTAGCTTGCTGCCTCAATCTTACATTTTAATTGGACTTTCTTTCCCATCTCATTATTAAGTACTGATAAAGTTTTTAAAATTTCTTTTTTTTTTTTTTTTTGAGACAGAGTCTCACTCTGTTGCCTGGGCTAGAGTGCCGTGGCGTCAGCCTTGCTCACAGCAACCTCAAACTCCTGGGCTTAAGCGATCCTTCTGCCTCAGCCTCCCGAGTAGCTGGGACTACAGGCATGCGCCACCATGCCCGGGTAATTTTTTCTATATATATATTTTTAGTTGGCCAGATAATTTCTTTCTATTTTTTTAGTAGAGACGGGGTCTCGCTCTTGCTCAGGCTGGTCTCGAACTCCTGACCTTGAGCGATCCACCCGCCTCGGCCTCCCAGAGTGCTGGGATTACAGTAAAATTTCTTTAAAATAAAAGTCAAGAGACAGTGGCAATTTTCTAAATAATAATGATGATAACAATGGCAGCAGAAGCTACAAGCAATAGCAGCTAATATTTACTGAAGGTCTGGGCTAAGGGCTTCACATGCCCTATCTCTTTTAATCCTCATTCTCATGTGAGACAGGGAGTGTCATCATCATCCTCATTTTACAGAGGAAACTGGAGCTCTTGGAGGGTATGTGATTTGCCCAAGATCAGATAGCTATTAAAAGATATAAGCAGGGCTTGAATCCAAGTTTGTCTGATTATAAAACCCAACACTTAAGGACACTACCTCATATGGAGATCAAGCATCTATTAGGCAAAATCAGAAGAGTAAAAAACTATTTAAACAAATAAATATAAAAATATCTTAAAATTTTAAATATAAACAAATAAATATATATAAAATTTTGTTTAAACATATTTAAGTAATGCAACTTATTTTACTGAATTACTCTATTTATGGTGAACACCAGACTCTCCCCTAATTTTGTAGTGCTAGAAAGGGAATATTTTCAATGCAAAAAGTGGTTGGCATCTATCAACTAGACTAATAATCTTTCACTATTTCTGTTAATTTGAATGCCTGGGATTATTGTGTGGTATTAGAATGACAATATGATTATCCTAAAAGGTTTTTTGTTTTCCGAAATACTGATTTCCAATGATACAACATGAAAACCACCCAAAAGCTGCTTTCCTCTCATTTTTCTGACAGAGGCCACATAATCATCCTCACAGTATCAGTGACAGTTCCAGTTCCAAGTGTTACCATAGCAACTGCTTTTGGAAAATGGAAACTAGTATCCGAGAGCAGCGACCTAATACTACAGCAATAACTCATCCATGTCACAGACTCTTCTTCCTTTACACCCTTGCATCAATCCTAGCAAGATTTTTGCAAATTGGTTTGGCTCACGACACTTTCCTGAAAGTGTTTTTTTTTCCACTAAGGTTTTAGTAAACATCTAATCTAAAAGGATCTCACTACCCACAATATAATCAAATCCACTGGCAAAGGCAAGAGCACATTTCATGTGGTCAAATATTTTTATCATTTGACTTAGAAAAATAAAGGTATTAGATAAGCATAACACATAAATATCAATGTGTTGGTTCTCATCTTATATTCAATTGGGTTTTATAATTATATTAAACAATTATTATTTTTTAGGAACAGCAAGACAAGACAAATACACATATTCATTCTTTCCAGATGAGAATATTCTATTAAACTTAAATTAATTTTCAAAGGTTTGACAAAATTTTTACCTTCCAATGAAACATAAATGAAAGATAGGAATGTATCTTATCATTCAACAAGGGCACTTTATAGCTGGAATATGGCAATTATTGTTAAATAACATGAAATAACTATTTAAGATATATTTGGGTCAAGATTTTTCTATTAATGTTTTGCTTTTTTTTCCATTGCTTCTAGTATTTAATTCAATTCTGCATACATTATTTATTCTAATTTTAAAAACCTATGCCCCCATATTTAAAAAAATTCAGCATTGTATCTTTCATTAAATCCATTAAGTCATGTCCCTGATACTTATATTGTCTCAATATAACCTTGATGCAAACTGAGCTACTGAGACTTATTTATAGAAGCTGAAATGATAGGTAAACTTGAAGCCTGGAAGGTTTGGTTCAGATTACCTAATTTTGAAAATTAGGAAAATATTCACCATTCTTAAAAAGATAAGTCTCTAAGACAAATTATACATAGGTCCTAATTAGCTTCATAAGCTCCAGTGGTAGGCTCAGAAAACTGGCCTTTTAGGGAGAGACAATAAGATACAGTAGCCCTTACCTCCTGGAGGTGGTTTGTTTTTGGAGGTGAGGATGACAAAGCCAAATCCTTCATTTTCTTTTCGTTGCAAGACAACATCATAGGCCTCCTGGGGAGCAGGCCTGGCTGGGACGTCTGCTCGGTTCAGGCGGGGAGATCCATTCTGTGTTGAAATGAAGGCTTGAGAGCCGTCGTCTTCAGGTTGTTTTTCTATAACAAACATGATCAATTTTGATATTTCTGGAATACCATAATTTTTGGTAACTGAAGTGTTTTTGTGGTAAACCTCTCACAAGAAAATTTTATTTCTAATAACAGATAATGCACAGATATCAATGTAAAGACACAGGAAACATGAAAAAGCAAGGAAATATGACACCTCTAAATGAACATAATAATTCTCCAGCAACAAATCACAATCCAAAAGATATTTACAAAATTCTGGAATTCAAATTATCGATTCTAAAGCACAGTGAGATATAAGAGAATTCTATAAAATAATACAAAGAAATCAGAAAAACAATCCAGGATATGAATGACAAATTTACCAACAAGATAGCATAAAAAAGAACCAAACAGAAATTCTGAAGACTTCACTGAATGAAATAAAAAATATATTTGAAGGCTTCAACAACAGACTCAATCAAGCAGAAGAATGAATCTCAGAACTTGAAGATCGTTTTTTAAAATAACCTAGTCACACAAAAATAAATAAAAATGAACCTAACAGAGTAAACAAACCCTTTGTGACAGGTAGGACACCAAAAATGACCAAATATGCTTATTTTCAGAGTCCCAGAAAGCAAAGAGAAAACAAAAGTTAGAAAACCTATTTAACAAAATAATAGATAAAAATTTCCCAAGTCTACTACTATACCCAGTGAAGTTTTCTTTCATAAATGAAGGAGAAATAAAATCTTTCAGAGACAAGCAAAACCTGAGGGAACTCATCACAACTAGACTAGCCCTATAAGAAATGCTTAAGAAGTCCTATACCCAGAAGCAACAGAATAACTACCATGAAAACACATGAAAATATAAAAGCCACTGGTAAAGCAAATGCACAAACAAGGAAGAGAAAAACTCAAATATATCACCACAAAGCACCACCAAACCACAATGATAAACAATAACAGAGGAAGAAAGGAACCAAGGTTATACAAAACAACCACAAAAATTAATTAATAAAATGACAGAAATAAACCCTCACATATCAACAATAACCTTGAATGTAAAGGAATTAAACTTTCCACTTAAAAGATATAGACTGGCTGAATGGATTAAAAACAAAACAAAACAAAACAACCATGACCCAACTATATGCTAACCCACTTCACCTGTAAAGGCACATCTAGACTGAATGTAAAGATATAGAAAAAGAGATTCCATGCAAACAGAAATGAAAAGCAAGCAAGACTAGCTATACTTACATCAGATAAAACAGACTTTAAAATCAAAACCAGTAAAAACAGACAAAGAAAGGATCAATTCATAAAAAGGATATAACCATTCTAAACATATATGCAACCAATGCTGAAGCACCTAGATATATAAAACAAATATTATTAGATCTAAAGTGAGAGACTCCAATACAATAATAGCTGGAGACTTGAACACCCCACTCTCACCATTAGACAGATCATCTAGACAGAAAATTAACAAAGAAACACTGGATTTAAACACTGCACTTTAGACCAAAGAGACCCAACAGACATTTACAGAACATTTCATCCAACAGCTACAGAATATACATTTTTTTCATTAGCATATGGAACATTATCCAGGATAGACTATATGTTAGGACATAAAACAAGTCTCAACAAATTTTAAAAAATTGAAATCATGTCAAGTATCTTTTCAGACCACAATGGAGTAAAACCAGAAATCAATAACAAGAGGAACTTTGGGAACACGTGGAAATGAAACAACATGCTCTTGAATGACTATTGGGTTAATGAAGAAATTAAGGAAGAAATAAAAAAATTTCTTGAGACAGATGCAAATCAAAACACAACATATCAAAATGTATCAGATATAGTAAAAGCAGTGCTAAGAGGGAATTTTATAGCAAAAAATGCCTACATCAAAAAAGTAAAATGATTTCAAATAAACCACCTAACAATACATCTCAAGGAACTAGAAAAGCAAGAATCAAAACCCAAAATTAGTAGAAGGAAAGAAATAATAAAGATCAGAGCAGAGAACAAAATGAAATAGAGACTAAAAAAATAATACAAAGGATCAGGAAAATGAAAAGTTGGTTTTTTGAAAAGACAAAATTGATAAACCACTTGCTAGACTTAGAAAAAAAAAAAAAGACCCAAATAAACAAAATCAGAAATGAAAAAGGAGACACTACAACTGACACCACAGAAAAACAAAAGATTATCAGCCAGGCATGGTGGCACATGCCTGTAGCCCCAGCGACTTGGAGGCTGAGGCAGGAGGATCACTTGAACCCAGGAGTTCAAGGCTGCAGTGAGCTATGATTGGTCATGCCACTGTACTCCAGCCTGGGCGACAAAGTGAGACCCTGTCTCTAAAAAAAAAAAAAAAAAAGAAGGAAGAATAAAAAAGAAATATAGAAGATCGCAGATCATTAGAGATTATCATGAACAACTAAATGCTAACAAACTAGAAAACCTAGAGGAAGTGAATAAATTCCTGGACCTACCAAGACTGAATAAGGAAGAATTATTAATAGAAAACCTGAACAGACCAATAATGAGTAATGAGACTGAATCAGCAATAAAACGTCTCCCATCAAAGCAAAGTCCAGAACCAGATGGGTTCACTGCCAAATTCTACCAAACTTTCAAAGAACTAACACTAACTCTCCTTAAACTATTCCAAGAAATTGAAGCAGAGGGAATTCTCTCTAACTCATGCTATGAGACCTACATTACCCTGATACCAAAACCAGACAAGGACACAACAAAAAAAGAACACTATAGACCAAAATCCTTGATTAACATAGATACAAAAATTTTCAACAAAATACTAGCAAACTGAATCCAACAGCACATCAAAAAAATAACACATCATGATCAAGTGGGATTTACCCCAGGCATGCAAGGATGGTTCAACATATGCAAATCAATAAACATGATACATCACATTAACAAAATGAAGGACAAAAACTATTAATATATGATTATCTCAATAGACACAGAAAAAGCATTTGATAAAATTCAACATCCTTCATGATTAAAACTCTCAGCAACGAAGCATAGAAGGAACATACCTCAACATAATAAAGACCATATATGACAAACCCACAGCTAACATCACACTGAATGGGGAAAAGCAAAAAGCCTTTCCCCTAAGAACTAGAACAAGGCAAGGATGCCCACTTTCACCATTCTTATTAGACATAGTACTAGAAGTCCTAGCCAGAGCATTCAAAAGCAAGAGAAAGAAATAAAAGGCATTCAAATTAGGAGAGAAGAAGTCAAATTGTCCCTCTTTGCTGATGATATGATCTTTATCTAGAAACCTAAAGAATCCACCAGAAAACTCTTAGATGCAATATATAAATTCAATAAAGTTGTAGGATACAAAATCAACACAGAAAAATCAATGGCATTTCTATACACCAATAAGGAACTAGCTGAGAAGGAAATCAAGAAGTAATCCCATTTATAATAGCTACAAAAAATTTAAATACCTAGGAATAAATTTAACCAAGGAGGTGAAAGATCTCTACAAGGAAAACTATGAAACACTGATGAAGAGGACACACACAAATGGAAAGCCATCCCATGCTCATGGATTGGAAGAATTAATATTGTTAAAATGACCATGCTGCCCAAAATAATCTAAAGATTCAATGCAATTTTTATCAAAATACCAACATCCTTTTTCACAGAAATAGAAAAAAATAATTCTAAAATTTGTATGGAACCAAGAAAGAGCCCAAATAGCCAAAGCAATCCTGAGCAAAAAGAACAAAGATGGAGTCATCACACTACCTGATTCAAAATATTAATATATTGCAAGGCTATGGCAACCAAAACAGCATGGTATTGGTATAAAAACAGACCAATGGAACAGAATAAAGAATCCAGAAATAAATCCACACATTTATAGCCAACTGATTTTTGACAAAGGTGACAAAAACTGGTGAAAGGACACCCTCTGTAATAAATGGTGCTGGGAAAATTGGATATTCTTATACAGAAGAATAAAACTGAATCCCTCTATCTCACTATATACAAAAATCAACTCAAGATGGATTAAAAACTTAAACATGAGACCTGAAACTATAAAACTGCTAGAAGAAAACATAGGAAAATGCTTTAGGACATTGGTCTAGGCAAAGATTTTATGGCTAAGACCCCAAAAACACAGGCAATAAAAATAAAAAATAGACAAATGGGAGTATATTAAACTAAAAAGCTTCTGGCACAGCAAAGGAAATAATCAACAGAGTGAAGAGACAATCTGTTAAATGGGAGAAAATATTTGCAAACTATTCATCCAAGGGACTAATATCCAGAATATACAAGGAAGTCAACTCAACAGTAAAAAAAAAAAAAAAAACAAATAGCACCATTAAAAAATGGGCAAAGGATGTAAGTAGACATTTCACAAAAGAAGACATACAGATGGCCAATATATGAAAAAATGTTCAGGATAAGTAACCACCAGAGAAAAGCAAATAAAAACCACATGAGATATCATCTTACCCAAGTTAGAGTGGCTATTATTAAAAACCAAAAATAATAGATGCTGGTGAGGATGTGAAGAAAAAGGAACTCTTATATAAACTCTTGGTGGAATGTAAATTAGTACAGCTTCCATGGAAAATAGTATGGATATTTCTTTTTTTCTTTTTTTTTTGAGTCAGAGTCTCTCTCTGTTGCCCTGAGTAGAGTGTAATGGCATCATTGTAGCTCCGTGGCACACACCATGAAACTTGGCTAATTTTTTCATTTTTAGTAGAGACAGGGTTTCACTCTTGCTCAGGCTGGTCTCTAACTCCTGAGCTCAAGCAGCCGTCCCGCCTCAGACTCCCAGAGTGCTAGGATTATAAGTGTGAGCCACCATGCCCAGCCTGGAGATTTCTTAAAAAACTGAAAATAGAACTATCATAGGATCCAGCAATCCACTACTGGGTATTTATCCAAAGGAAAAGATGTGGAATCAACCTACATGTCCATCAACAGACAAATGGATAAAGAAAATGTAGTATACATACACAACGGAATACTATTCAACCATAAAAAAGAAGGAAATCATGTCATTTGCAGCAACATGGATGGCCCTGGAGGTCATTATGTTAAGTAAAATAAGCCAGACACAGAAAGACAAATTTTACATGTTCTCACTCATATGTGGGAACTAAAAAGGTTGATCTCATGGAGGTAGAGAGTAGAATGATAGAAACAAGAGGTTGGGAAAGGTGTTGTGAGGGTTTGCAGGGGAATAAAAAGAGATTGGGCAGTAGGTTTGATCATGCAGTTAGACCGAAAGTGTAAGTTCTAATGGCCAACAGTGTATTATACATTTCAAAGTGGCTAGAAGAGAGGACTGGAAATATTTCCAACACATGGAAATGATAAATACTCAAGGTGATGGATACTCCAAATACCCTGACTTGATCATTACACATTCTGTGTGCATGTAACAAAATATCACATGTACCCCATAAATATGTAGAAAATTATGTATCAATAACAAAATTAAAAAAGAAACAGAGTGCTCCATTTTTAAGACTGATGTACATATTCATCAATCAAGTTCACAAACACTTATTGATGTCCATTCTGTGCCAGGCAGGCACTTTTCTAGGTGCTAGGGATATAGCAGATAACCAAACAGATAAAAATCCACACCTTCATGAGGCTTACATTTTTGTGCTATACTTGTCTTTTAAATTTTAAAGTGGCAAGAATTCACTTATAAAAATTCCTATTTAATATTCACAAAACTATTGATGAGAAAACTATAAAAGATACTCATGTCCTAGTGTAATGGTTTAGACACTGATCTCTTCAATTAAACTGAGAATTTTAATCCTGGCCCTACTACTTACCAGTTATGTGTCTCTCAACCTTTCTGTGAGTACTTGTGGAAATGACAGTTTTTACATCATAGTGTTGTGAGATTAAATAAAATAATCCATGCACCTGGGATATAGTGAGTACTCAGTAAATGTTAAATTACACTTTAGTTAATTTAAAGTATAATTAAATTAAAGTTAAATTTATACTTCTCAAGTAGGAACATTGCACTTTCCTTGAATATTTGAGATTTCTGTCAGTATCCAAAATCTCTGCATATTCAGTTAGTGGGTATCTTGGAATATGATTAAATAACTTTGTACTTGTTTAAACAAAAACCCAGATTTAAACTGATACTCCCATCTGCAATACCACATTGGCAAAAATGCATCAATATATTAATATGATCTTAGAATAGAGGCCCAAAATTTATTTTCTTTTTAACAGTGGTATTATTTCTGGATCCTTTTGACCTTACATGGCCTTCCACTATGAGGTCCTGGATCACACCAAATGGATTACATACTATTAAACAAAATATACTATTAAACAAAATAACCTGCAAAACTACATACAAAGTGGAATAAGTCTCTTTGTTTCTTTTTTAACTTTTCAGAGCAGGAACAGGTTTGCATACCTCCATAGAAGATCTTTCTTCTGACGGTTAATAACACATGACCATTTCGAGCAGCAGTCGTCATTAGGTCCAAGACTTGTTTGTGTGATTTTCCTTTAACAGGAATTCCATCAATGCACATTAGTTCATCAGCTGCTCGGAGCCGACCATCTTTCTCAGCTGCTCCAAGAGGAATAATGGCTCCAATATATATCTGATAAGATAACAAAGTGTAGGTTGGTCTACAGTCTAAGATGCACTTGAAGAGTAAAGGACTTCCTGATTCAGCATTGTGCAAACCAACAGATTTTTACACTTAAGTTATGAAAACAGTCATATTTTGGAAAGGTGTTATCTTAGAAAATGCCCATTCTCCAAAATGGCCCTTCAAATAACCACACTGGATTATGTAATCCCTTGTAGATTCCTAGGGTTATGTCCAAAGAAGACAGAAAATACAAAGTTGTTCAATAATTCAAAAAGTACCACCGTCATCTCCATCACTACCAGGAAACAAAATGTTAAACTCAGGAAATGCAATTCTTGGCCTTGTGCAGTGGCTCACGCCTGCAATCCTAGCACTCTGGGAAGATTGCTTGAGGTCAGGAGTTTGAGACCAGCCTGAGCAAGAGCAAGACCCTGTCTCTACTAAAATAGAAAAAAGTTAGCTGGGCATGGTGGCATGTGCCTGTAGTCCCAGCTACTAGGGAGGCTGAGAGGCAGGAGGATGTCTTGAGCCTAGGAGTTTGAGGTTGCTGTGAGCTAGGCTGATGCCATGGCACTCTAGACTGGGTAAGAATGAGACTCTGTCTCAAAAAAAAAAAAAAAAAAAAAAGAAAATGCAATTCTGTGGAATAGCTACTAAAAGTAGGAAAAAACCTGTTCAATGCCCTTGGCAAGATTTTCTACGCACTGTTCACAGCAACTGGGATCATTCTCACAGTACTCCCATCACATATGGCTAACAGTACAAGTTCAGTATATACAACTGAGAAACAATTTGTTTCTAAATCTCCAGGGGAACAGAGTGGACTAAGTAAGGTTCACTTGCATCTAGGTGAACAAATCTGGTTCATTCTGCTCACCAGCAATTAGAATCCTATAATTAGGCAATCCTGAATGTTTGGCTAGTTTCAAAGCTGCTAGAATCTGACACTAAGAAGAAAAAAAAAGGTTTTTCCCAAGTTATTCAAGAAAAATTCTTAAAGTGTCTAAGTGAACACTATGAATATCAACAAAATAGGAAGCAATAAAAAGAAATACATACACCATCAAGAACAAAGTATCTTATATTTGCCCTGTATAGGGAAAGCTCCCTTGTAATTGTAACCAAACAAATGTTTTATTCAGAAATAGAAAGAAGCTTGTCATTTTAAAGATTATTGCTTTTCACCTAAGTTCCAAGCATAACAATATAGTTTGATATTATACCAA
>JAQIFY010002642.1:0-13168 GCA_028533085.1 Varecia variegata | reverse complement strand
CCTGGATAGAGTTGGAACCCATTCTATTAAGTGAAACATCCCAAGAATGGAAAAATAAGCACCACATGTACTCACCAGAAAATTGGTTTCCCTGATCATCACCTAAGTGCATATTTGGGAATAACACCAATTGTGTATTTACTGTACCTTTTCTATGTTTGGATATATTTAGGTATACAAATACTTACCATTGCATTACAGTTGCATACAGTATTCAGTACAGGTACATGCTGTACAGGTTTGTAGCCTCGGAGCAATAGGTTATACCATAAACCCTACGTGTGTAGTAGGCTATGATGTGCTTACAACAACGAATTTGCCTAATGATGCATTCTCAGAAGGTATTCCCGTCGTTAAGTGATGCCTGACTATATTAGGGGATTACACTCTGACACACATTATGACAAAATGGCATTTTTTTCACATTGGTAAAAGTGTGTGTGTTTATGTGTGTGTTTCTACATCTCTTAGGAGGAGGGAGAGTAGGGATTTTTTGTGGGGCATGATCAAGGGATTCTTGGGCATTGGTTCTAATAGCGTAAATCCTATCTCATTTCTAACAGAAAGCATGAAAAACACTTTTGGTTTTAATATATTTGAACCCCGACTATTTGAGGATAAGAGTAAGTCAGACATCACTGTGAATCAGTTTGGAGGGTTATCTAGGGTATAGCAGTTCTAAGCAAAAATTTATTTTAGAACCAGTTTTGTCTTAACATGTTTTGGAGAATATCCAAGTCTGGCTGAAAAAAATGCTGAACTAAATTAGTCTGAAATTGAACAGTTTGTATGTCAATTACCATCAAAATAATACTTCAATCTTTTTCCTTTTTAATTCTTCCATCAGTAGCATAAAACTTTGCATTTTCTCCTTCAACTCACTGCTTTGGGTATGGTCTTGTAAACTCTGGGTAGCTCAAGGTTCAAGATACAGAGTTTGCATCGAACATAGTTGCATCTTTGTTTTCTTGCATCAGCAATATAAGAAAACATATTTCTCTTAGAAGCATGGCCACCTTTTTGCATTCTACCTTTGTATAATGAGTAAGATTAGAAAAGATAAAGCCAGAAGAGCAGCAGGGGATTCGCCTGTTCTAGCTCCCATGACTTTCTTGTCCGTTGTCTCCATTTCAGTTGGACCCTCAACTTTAGCAGTGAACCAGCTTGAAGCACATCAAGCAAGGACAGATGGATTTTAAATTGCAGATCTAAAGGAGCTCAGAAATGAGCTTGAGCATGAGGACAAAAAGACTGAAAAAGAATAGATGTGATGTTTTGAGAAAATTGCATTTCTCTCTTTCTCTCTTTTTCTTTCTCTGGGCCAGAGGAAGAAGGTGTGGGGGTGTGGCAGAAAAGAATACTGGAGAGATGTTTAATTTTGACCACTACATTAAAAAATTTTGAAAATGTTATCAACACTGAAAATAAAATTCCGATCTAATTTCCTCTAATTTTTGATATAGGAATTTTCTTGCTTCCATTTTTACAATAATAATGTTTAGGGTGCTTATTTTTGACCATTTCTTTAGAAAAGTATTGAGACTTATTCTTATCAATAATCACCAACAAAAGATAGATAGATTATAGGTTCTTTGTTCTTAGATGATCTTTTGGTATTACAACAAATTCTGAAACCTCTGATGGTTACCAAACAAGGAACAGAGGAATGGTGACTGTTTTCTTGTCACACAGTCCCCAATTCACAAGAATTTTGACATAAACATATAATGTTTCAATAGGTGTGCATTTTAGACCATATAGAATAATCCTAACTGTCTTCTATTGTATAAGCTAAGTGGCATTCCCAAATCCATTTAATCTATTTTGAAAATGGACACATCTGATTTTGCTCAATAATGAATCATCAAGAATAGTATATTTGTGTGTGAGAAAGAATGTATTTGTGTGTTTGCATGAGTGTGGGAAAGAGAGATGCATTTCACAGATGCAAATTTAATGGTTTTCTGTTTATTTTCAATTTAAATGCTAACTAGATAAAAACCTAAATGAACTGAGAGAAATTAGTAAAATTAATCAGGCCCTGAGAAAAACTTTTATAGAATCCTCCTCCCCTCACCGTCAATGTCCTGAGTTAATTAAATTTAACCCAACAAACTTATTGGGGCGTACCATGTACAATGTGCCTTACCTAGAAGCTGAGACACAAATCAACTCTCAATGTGTGCACTCTGAAATTAGGATTGCTGCCAGATTTGTATAAAATTAACATTTCATTTCATTCATTGCTTTGGGAAGGCTTAAACAGCATATCTCTATCTGTTGGATATACTGCCCAGGTTATAGTTAGAATATAATACATAATAATAAATAAGACATTTCTTTTTGTTTTAATAATCTTGATCAACTTATTCAGTTATTTGGAATTTCCATTGGGAAGTGAAGTATTTTATCTTCTCCCCAAAAAGCCTAAAATAATCTGTGTCAATCTTTCAGATCAATTGTTTTGACTGAATGAAAAAATATATTTTGACTACTCATTTCACTTAAAGTGATCTAGCAACTTGGCACTTATGTATTAAACAAGTATTTTGGGGCATCTACTAAATGCATAATAAGGCTAGGCACTGAGGATAAAATTAGAACCCTAGGAAAGTATTTAGTCACTGAAACTTGCTTACAACTCATATTAAATTTCTCAAGCGTCAATGAGATTCTAAAACAGTAATCTAAAATATTATGTAGTTTTGTAAATTAGTCCTTTTGGGCAGGTCTAGCTTAAGAATAGCCATTGCCCATGTCTGTAAATTGAGGTATGGATTCTGCAGTTATATCCTTGTAAATATCTTTGTCACTGTCCTATCAAGGATCCATAGTCCACCATAAATGCCAGATTACTTTGAATTATTAGTTTCATTTCCCAAATATTTACTGGACACCAATTATTTAGCAGCCATTGTGTTAGACATGAGGGTACCCAGAAATTACTTAGCTCAAAAAATTGTGTAGCACTCTGGGAGGCCGAGGTGGGAGGATCGCTCGAGGTCAGGAGTTCGAGACCAGCCTGAGAAAGAGTGAGACCCCGTCTCTACTAAAAATAGAAAGAAATGATCTGGACAGCTAAAAATATATACAGAAAAAATTAGCTGGGCATGGTGGCACATACCTGTAGTCCCAGCTACTCGGGAGGCTGAGGCAGAAGGATTGCTTAAGCCCAGGAGTTTGAGGTTGCTGTGAGCTAGGCTGATGCCAGGGCACTCTAGCCCAGGCAACAGTGCAAGACTCTGTCTCAAAAAAAAAAAAAAAAAAAAAAAAATTGTGAAGCTTTGAGAGTCCTTAAAGTGATCATATCCCTCATGAGAGGATGCAGTGACTTTTACCTGAGAGCAAGAGGGAGGCAGGGGTTCTGCCACAGGTGTCAAGAGGAAGATAGTAGTTCTAGAGATACAGAGACAGGTTTCTAGGTTTCTGAGCCAAATCTAATATTCTAAATAAAATGTTGCAAAACATCCCATTTTCATTTAATATCATGACTTCATATACTATATTTATGAGTCCAGTAATTGGCTTATTGAAGAACCTGTAAAAACCCTTCTCCTACTTTTGGAAGTTCTAATATGGTTTATAAACTTTTCATATTATTTAATTCTGTAAAAAATTAAAACAGAATACTATTACATGATTTTTACATAAATAATAATCGAGTAGCTTAATAAGATATTAACAGAATGACCACTGTCTCTTAACATCACTAAATTTCATTTGTAATAATAGACTTAGAGGTGAGATTATTCATATTCGTTGAATTTGACATTGAATTTATAGTTGATTTGTAGCAGTAAGATGATTTTTACTTCATTTCCATTTGTTTCTCCAAACTCCATTGCAGAACTTCCAGTTCATCTTAGAGTTATCAGTTCTATATATATAAAAAAATTGAAAGTCATGCATTTTTCAATAGCAGTGCAGTTATATTAGATATTCTGACTTTGGTTGTTTATATTATAAGAAGGCACATCAATTTCTCTGAATTTTCTCAGCCAAATTGAAAAGTCTTAAAGTATTAAAAATAAAAGAGACTAAAAAAACCCCTTCTTATATTGAAGCTTCAGTTTTCAAATTAATATACTCTGGCTTCTTTTTTTAAAAGCAAAATAAATCTGAACCTGTAAGTGTGAGACCACCCCAGATAAGTTATTCTCTTGTTGAGTGGCTCATGTGCGTTTTATTAGCTCTGTAAATATGAATTTACATTATAGATGCTAATGGTTTTGAGGAAGTTGTTAAGGCCTAACAAGTCAATGATCCATGATTTTTAAATTCCTTAAACACATATTTGCATAATTTACCTTTCAAAACTTTCATAAATGCATATTTATAGGGTAGACTAAGGTTTAATATTTTATTGCCAATTCTATGCTTCATAGTATAGAAACCACATTAATTTACTGGTTCTTGCATATAGCTCTGGGGACATTCGTGACTGTAGTCAATTTTTCATTAGTCAGAAGCCAGTTATCTGGAAAACTTCAAATATTTAGATTCTGCCATTTAGGGGAATGTTGTACATAATAACTTTATAAGAGGTGAGTCCATAAATATGTATTTAATACCTACAGACTTGCGATGTGCTAGGCACTGTGTTGGAAACTGTGGATACAGAATGAATAAGGCATTGACTCTTCCTTTGCTGAGCTTTCATTTAGTTGGCAAGTACAATAACAGGTGAACTGATAATTATAGTTTTATTTTTCTAAAATTGATTTAGGAAAAAGGGACATGACGCATATTAAGTAAATACATTGAGATAAGGTCTTTATTTAAAAACTGCTTTCTAGGATAAGTTCTAAGATTGCAAAATCTTTTGCCCTCTTCTGGACACTGTGCACATCTCCATCTACCATCCTCCACTGTGAAAACTGCCAGCCAGAACAACGATCTGATGTCGCAGTGAAAGTCAAACACAATGTGTGCTCACCGGTTATTGTAACCATGGCTCACTGTATTTTCTTTTTCATGTTGTTTTCTCATATGTTCAGAGTTTAAGGCATTGCTTAATTGCTGATGGTGTTAAATTAGATCAATTCACTTTAACTTAGCAGAGTATAGTTTGGTTCTAATCAATTCAGTTCAGGTCAACTCCCCTAATGGTCTGCAGCGAGCAGTGTTCAGCCTTCAATTCTTTGTCAGTTTTTCCTTTGATGATCACAGCGGAAAAGCAGGTAAAACTAGCAAGCAGGTCTGTAAATGAATTGTCCCCGTAACCTGTTTGTGTTTAACTTAGGCAACCGTTGACCTTGTCCTGCTTTACAAATGTTCAGTTTTTATGGAATTTTCTTTGTTAAAACAGTGTTTTAGAAATTCTTTTATAACCCTACATCTTTATTAAAATTATGTATCTATATCTTTATATACTATCAATACATTCAAATGTGAACATATTTATAATATTGATATATTTATATTAATATAATCATTAAAGTTATATTAATAAAATTTTTGAAAGGTAAAATTTTCAAATATGTGTTTACATTTATTTATATATTAATATGTATGAATATGTCTATATTAGATTATACAGATATATATTAATAATAAATCAGTTTCTGAACAGAGCACATCATGGTTAACACAATTTAAAATTATTCACTGGTTTCTTCATAATCAAAAAACTCTAGGGCCAGACGTGGTGGTTCACATCTGTAATCCTAGCACTCTGGGAGGCCGAGGCAGGAGGATCGCTTGAAGTCAGGAGTTTGAGACCAGCCTGAGCAAGAGTGAGACCCTGTCTCTACTAAAAATAGAAAAAATTAGCCAGGTGACTAAAAATAGAAAAAAATACCTGGGTTTGGTGGCACATGCCTATAGTGCCAGTTACTTGAGAGGCTGAGGCAGGAAGATCCCCTGAGCCCAGGACTTTGAGGTTGCTGTGAGTTAGGTTAACGCCATGGTACTCTAACCTGGCTTTTTGAGACTCTTGTCTCAAAAAACAAAACAAAACAAAACAAAAAAACCCTCTACTCACTCCCAAATACTGAACATTTTTGTCTTCTGTCTCCTCCCTACTTATACCCCCTTTTCAAATTCTAGTTCTTTAATCAGTGGAATCTTTCAGTGTATTAGTTTGGTTATTGATAATTTCTGTTAAGTAAAAGCTACTGTAATAATTTTTATTTCTAACTGTGTTAAATGTGCACAGTTCAATTCACCTCAGCAAATGTTGTTCTGTTGTCCTTCCTTTCGTAAATAAAACACCATGAATGCTGGGTTCTTAAACATAACTAAAGTTACTGAGCCTCTGTGTCTTACATCTGTGAAGCTGTGTGAAAAAAGACACACTAGGAAGATCCAGGAAATGTGCTAACATTCCCTTGCTACACTCCAGAATTTTAAATTCTGTGCCTGCCAATTTTTTACTTATAAATGGCAGGCTGAAAACTTTAGGATTGTGAAGACTCTCAAGAGGAATAAGGCACTGGTTTGAAGGTGTCATCAGAAAATTTAAATCATAAATTCATGCTCCTCTCCTGGTTTCTGACAACCTGGATGGAGGATGTAGGAGAATACTGGAGCTGTCAGCAAAGAGCAGAATTGAGGAAATTCCCGAATGGGAGTGAGAGTACAGGGCATGGATCCAAGTTTTATGACTAGCCAAGTCCAGCTTAGATTTTTCACATTGGCCTCCTTCATTTCCTGACTTCCCAGAATCATTATGAAAAGCAAAGTTGGTTTTCTGTGAAAGAATTCACATAAACTTTCTGGCTGAGATTTTCTTTCTCATTGCATTCTACAATATTTAAGCTCCATTTTTTTCCTTATTACTTTCTTATTATGTTCAAACCCTAATCTAGATATGCTGAGACATTGGCAGGTGGCTGCAGTGACACCTTTTAATCTTCTTCTGTCACTCATTAAGCTGTTATTTCAGGATTATGATATTCACCTGGCATTCACCCTCTCATCTAAATTTCAATTTGTTTCCATGTTTTTAGTGCACCGTTTTTTAAGAAAGCATTTATGAGAGATATTTTCAAATGCTCAGCATATGAAATTTCTTTTGAATTGAAAAACTTTTAGGTTGTTTTATGCACTCTCTCCTCTCCCTCCCTGAAGACCATCAGTGACCAAGAAAGGCTGATGACAATGAGTAATGAACTGAAGGAAAGAAAAACAATTCGTGTCCAGGATCTAATTAAAGATCATTTATTGCATCTAGTATCATGGCTTCTTAGTCTCCTTTAATTTGGAATAGTTCCTTAGTCTTTTTTTTTTTTAGTGACCTTGACATTTATAGCAAGTATAGGCAAGCTGTTTTGTAGAATGTGCCTAAAACTGGGTTTGTCTGATATTTCCTCATGTTCAGATTTAGGTTATACATTTTTTTTTTTTGGCGGGAGAGCAAGGCTAATCCAGAAGTAATGTTGTCTTTCTCAGTGCATCAGCAGGTGCATGAGGTAGATTTGTCTCAGTACAGATGATGTTTATACTAATTTTGTTGTTAAGGTGCTGTCTGCCAGGGTCTCCACTGTAAAGCTACTGTTTTTCTCTGTATAAATTTGAAGTATTTTATAGAGAATGCATTATCTATGTAAATATCCTGTTTGTCATCAAACTTTCACTCACTGATTAGTAAACTTAGAAAAAAGGCTATTAATTAGATAATGTTATTGTTTTCTTGTTTATTTCCTGATTTTGATAATTATACTGTATTTATTGAGAGAATGTCCTTGTTTTTAAAGAAATAAACAATGAAACATTTATAATGCAATAAACCAATATATGATTACTAATTATAGTAGGAGATTAAAAGAGCCAAACAGGTCACAGTGATGGAGAATAATGAGAAAAACCTACTGATATAGGGTGGTCAGGAAATGCCTCTCTAAGGAGATGACATATAAGCCAAATTCAGTATAAGATTAAGTTAAGCAAATATAAGTTTAAGCAGCATGTGCAAAGATCTTCTGACAAAAGTGATCTTGATGGGTTCAATAAAGCAAAAACCATCAATATTCTTGAGCGGGAGAGAGTGGTATACCATGAGGCCGCAGCAGCAGGCAAGGTGCAGATCATGAAGGACTGTGCAAACTGTAATAGGGAATTTGGGTTTTATTCTAAGTACAACAGAAATCTGATGAAGCAGGGGAATTCCATAGTCTAATTTCCATTTTAAAAAGATTTTTTTTATTTTATGCAGCATAGATTTGAAGAGACGTTAAGAATGGGTACGAGAGAGACAGATTGGCAGAAAGCTGTTCTGGATATAGAAGCCTTTGGTTTGGAAAGAGGTGTGGAATTGAAGATGAAAAGAACTGAGTAGTTCAAGATGTATTTTAGAAGTAGAATTATGAGAGCTTTATTAGTGCACATCTCAGTGTAGGGATCTTTTGTGTTGGGGGTAGGGACAAAAGTCACTGCCAGGTTTCTCATTTAACAATGGTAGAGAGTAGAAGTTACTTTATAAAATGGGGCAGACTGGGAGGGGGATGCACAAAGTGTGATTTGGGCATGTTAAATGTGAGATGCCCGTGGGAGAGTCAAACCGAGAAATACTCAGTGGGATATGTGAGTTTAAAGTTTAGAATGGAGCGTTGGTGTGGGAGTCAATGGCAATAGAGATGGTATCTAAAGACATTGGAAAGCAGGAATGGAGAGAGAGATAAAGAAAGAGGACCACGCTTTGAGAAGCCCTGCACCTGGAGATCTAGTAGAGAAGGAAAAATCTGCAAAGAGACCGAAAAGGATTGGACAGAGAAGTGGGAATCATAGCATGAAAACGTGGTTATAACGAATCCAAGAGAGGAGAGTGTGGCAAGAGGAGGATGTTCAACTGTTTTGAAATTTATGGATAATTTGAATAAGACAGGATTTAAAATGTGATCAGGCAAGTGGAAGCCATTGGTAATCTTGGCAAGAATAAGATAATGTATAGAAAATTCATTTAAGTGTGAGTCAAGCATAGTATGGGAAGTGAGTAAGTAGAGACAGCATGTGTAAACTAGTGTTTCCAGGTGTTTGGCAGCAAACAGAAGAAGAGGAATAGATCAGGGAGAAATGGCTGTGTGTTTTATGGCCAGGGAATATTATATCATGTTTATATATTGATATGAATAATCCAGGGGCATGGAGAAAATGATGAGGTAGAAAAGAGAAGAAAGGTCAGAAGCTGTTGAGATTAGAAGGATTGGGATCACTGGAACCTGATATTTGATAGGTTAAAGGACACTTCTAGAATTTATAAAGAAAAGAGTCTGGCAATTTGAAGATAATGAAGAATATACAAATACTCTTGAACTAATGGGATAGTAAGTTAACTAGAGCAATTTGATGCTTGTGATCACCATTTCAAATTGAAATCTATATGCTAAGTAATATAATTTTTTCTCCAGCAATGTTCAGCTTTTCAGATGTAGATTTATTGAAGTCAAATACCTTAGATCTCGCATTTAAAGTGTACGCATGGGCCAGCAGTACTGGTTTCTCCTAGAGGCTTGTTAGAAGTATAGACTCTTGGACCTACATCTATAGAATCAGAATCTGAATATTATTAATTGCAAGGGATGTGAATAAACATTCAAATTTGAGAAGCAGTTTTTAATATCCCCTAATGCTGGGATTTTTTTTTCAGTCATGTTGTTGAGCAGGTGTGCCTCATCTTTCCCTAGATTTATCACATAGCATCTGTACAACCTTGGGTAGGCTGCTTAATTTCTCCGTGTTGGATTCTTACTTGGCAAATAGGGTTAACGATAGTTGGATAGTCCCTGCTTTATAATATTGCTGTAAGAATTAAGTTAGATAGCATGGAAAACAATGCTTGACATATAAAAGATTGTGAAATAATGACCATCACTATCATCATTATTATTGTCATGGAACTGGGTGACACAGGTGGATCCTGGAGAAAGCTCATGAGTGCTAAGATGAGAAAAAGCAGCCAGGACAGAGGTTAAGTGGATCATCTCATGGGTGTTGAATTCTCTACAAATAACAAAAAGAGTTGAGGTAGGGGAGAAGACATAAATCCTAGAGCTAATACAGGAAGTAAACAAGTAGTTGATGGCATGATGAAAGAGAAAGGGTCACATACTTAGATTGTATGAGGTCAAAAGAGCAGCAGGAAGCATGATAAAACAAGGAAGAAATGTCTGGACAAAGCATTTGGAGAGCAATGAGGTTGCTCTCCCCACCTATAAGCCCAGAGGAATTTGGGTCCTTGCTCTGCCTCTTACCAGCAGGGCGATGTCATGCCCCTTAAAAACAAAGATGTTTAAATAAGGGATATAACTACTAGAAATAAAGAAGTCAATTATTGTATGAATCAATATGGACTATATGTAACTGAAAATTTCAAGATAGTGAGATAAACGTTAAGAAATAATAAAGGGGTGCAAGATAATAGAAAAGCAAAGGATAAATATAAAAAATATCAATACCTACACCATTTAGAAGTAATATTCATTTAAAAGGTAAAATGGAAAATGTTTCTATGCCAATATCAATAAAAAATCATAAATAACTAAAAAAAAAAACCCTGATAAATGTGTAGGAGCCATTGAAGTAAACTATAAAATTTTATTAAGAAAGATAAAAATGATTTAAGTAAATGGAAACATATGATGTCTCTGAATAGGGGAAAATAAATATGATACTAGTTCTTTTAAATACTTTTAAATACTTTATAGTTGTAAATTCTAATAAGAATTACAGTGGGGTTTTAAATTTTTTAAAATAATTATAATATACATGTGAGAGGGAGTATGATGAAAACAGTTAAGAAAAAAAATTGGAAAAACCTGTTCTGCCTACTATCAACATATTTATGCAGCTATGAAAGTTCAAACATAGTGGTTTGGTATGAGAATTAATAGATAAATGGAATGGATTTTATAGCCTGAAATAGATGATAGCATATGAATAAGAGAGATTGTATTCACAGAGGCTGATTTATTCAGTAATAACATTTACCTTAAAAACTCAAGGGCTTAACACAAAAAGGTTTATTATTTGTTCAGCTATGTGTCCAAAGGGCCAGCAAGGGCCTCTGCGTCACGAAATCACTTAGGACCCCAGGCTGATGTAGGTTTTGCCATTTGTGACTATGATCTGAAATGTGCACCTTCCTCCGTAACTGATGGAGTGGAGGGGAGATTGGGAGGGTCCCACGGTGGCTCTTAAAAGCTGCTATCTAGAAAGTGATGTGTATGACCTACATTTCTAGCCCATTGGCCAGTCATATGGCCTCACCCAACTGCCAGGAAGCTAGTAAGAGGCAGAGAGCAAGATACTGGTGAGAATGAGCAATGTCTACTGCATCTGCATTGTCATAGCAATGGAAATGCCGACCATCGGCTTAAACAGCACTTTAATATTATAGGAAAAGTGTGGGTGGGGCAAAGCTGGGGAAGTGTAGAAATGCTAAATTCTCATTTACCACAAGAGACTAATAAATGATATTCAAAATGGATAAATCAAGTAATAGCAGTATAAGCGCATTCTTTTGAAAATATGGAGGCAACTGTCAGAAGGAATCATTAACAGAGTTGAAAGTTATTGCCTATGGGGATAGGATAAAATGGGTAGAAGACATGAGGCAGGGGATAGCTGTAAAGTTTTTATTTTAAAATCATTTGAATTTTGGTTGTGTACCTGCATCACTCTAATAACACTAAAAATTCATTAAAGTGGGAAGGGGGTAGAGTTATCTAAATAGAGTTGGGAGTATGGAAAACAAATTTTTATTCTCATATCATATAATGCACAAAATAAATTCCACTTAGTTTCGAGTTAAATGTAAACTATATATGCTACACAATGTAAAGGAAAAATAAGTGAATATTAAATGGATCTTACAATGAGGAGAAACATTCAGACATAAAACACTGAGCAACATAATAAATGAAAAGATAGAGAACTGATTATATAAGCTTGTGCAAAAATATGATAATTTAAGAGGCAGATATTGAGAACATATTTACAACATATATTATAAACATACACTTATGCTTGTGTATATATTCCTTAATACATAAAAATCTCTTTTTTATCATTATGAAAGATAAACATCCCTTCAGAAAAATGGGCAGGGATCTCAAATATTACCTCAAATATTATAGGTAACTTAAGAAGGAAGAAATATTAACAAGACATGCAAGAAAAATTTCAAACTCATAAAAAATGAAAGGAAACTGTAAATGAGATACTATTCTTGACTACTAAAATTGGCAAATACAGACAAGACTACTCAATGCCAGCACAAGTGTAGTGAGACAAGAACGCTTACATCTGACTGCTGAGACGAAAAAGTGGAATGTTTCTCTCTGGAAACATTTATCAGCATTTGTCAAGAGCCTTAAAAGAATTAACTCCAAAGATCCTGGTTAAAGATAGTGGAGGGAGGTTGAATCACAACATCTCTTTTCTGTACTTTCTAACACGGAAAATCAAAATAGTAATCAGAAAAAAAAATAGATTTGCCTGTAGCAGCAATACATTTAAAAGGATAGTTTTGCTAACCACCACTCTGTACTTTTAAGACCTTGACTTTTTTAGATTCCACATACAAGTGAGATCATGCAGTATTTGTCTCTAGTTACCACAGGCTAGGGGGTGGACGGTGGACAGGGTGGGGGATAGACATTGCTCAAAGGGTACAAAGTTTAGTTAGAAGGAATCAGCCTAGTTTGGGAATCTATTGCACAGGATGGTGACTATAGTTAATAATAATGTATTATGTATTCAAAATAGCTAAAAGAGAGGATTTAAATGTTCTCACCACAATGAAATGATAAATATTTGAGGTGATAGATATGTTAATTAGCCTAATTTGATCATTCCACAATGTACATATGTATCAAAACATCACATTGTACCTCATAAATATTTACAGTTATTATTTGTCAATCAAAAATAAAATAAAACAAAGGATAAACTTTCTGTACCAAACTTTGAAAGAGACAAATCCCCAAGGAAGGCTGGTCGTGGCGGCTCATGCCTGTAATCCTAGCACTCTGGGAGGCCAAGGCCGGAAGATCGCTTGAGCTCAGGACTTTGAGACCCGCCTGAGCAAGAGCAAGATCCCATCTCTACTAACAATAGAAAAATTAGCTGGGTGTGGTGGTACGTGCCTGTAGTCCCAGCTACTCGGGAGGCTGAGGCAGGAGGATTGCTTGAGCACAGGAGTTTGAGGTTGCTGTGAGCTGGGCTAATG
>JAQIFY010002641.1:0-13169 GCA_028533085.1 Varecia variegata | reverse complement strand
CCTATCTGCAAAATATCATTATTTCAACATATAATGTACATAAAAATATAATCGTGATACTTTTTAACTTTAATTTTTTCATCCTAAATTTTTGAAATCTGGAGTATCTTTGAGAATTACAGCACCTCTCCCTGCGAGTGATAAAGTTTTATTGTTAATACCACATCTTTATTTAGATCTCATAAACGTATAGGCGAAAACGTAGGTTCGCATACCTAAGTCATCCCAAACGCGCTTGAAAGTTTTCTGATAACTGAATCGAGTAATGATTTTTAAATTCAAGTTAATTCAAAGGAAATGAAATGACAAATTCAGCCCCTCGGTCTCTCTAGCCGTATTCGCAGGGATCCACAGCTGGAGTGCGAGACAGCGTAGGTCTAGATTCTACTGTGAAGCCCAAGTTTGATCCCACCAGGCTGTGCTCCTGGTTCTCCACTGACCCCAGCACATTCAAGGTAAAAGCGAAAGCCCTCACCATGGCCCAGACGTCTCCCACGCTTGCCGCTGCCTGCCCTCCTCCCCTCCGGCCACCCTGGCCTCTTCTTCTGGGTTTCTCAGACTTTCCTGGCCACTCCCACCTCGTCCTTTCACTGCTGGTGTGCCCCACCCCAGTGTCACCTCCAGCCGCTCCCTCACTCCTTCGGGTCTTCATTCAAATGCCACCTTCTCTGTAAGTCCTTCCCAACCACTCTTCCTTAAATAGGTGACCCCGCCCAGTACTGACACTTCCAGTCCTCCCTTTCTGATTCATGTCACTCTCCAGCAGCCAGTTATCACCATCTAACCACCTCCGTATTTTACTTTTCTTGATATTTTTACCGCCTCACCTCCCACTCCAATAAAATGTAAACTGTAAGGGCAAAATGTTTGTCCTTGTCGTTCTCTGCTGGGTCCCCGGGGCCTCAGCACTCCATTTGTTGAATGGACAGACATTTATGTCACACAGTGATGTTATTATCTCCATCTTACAGGTACAGAAACAGGATCCAGGTGGCTCAAAGGGGAGCCCAAAGGAAAACAAATAGAAAATGACTACGCTGCAGCAGCTTTTGCTCCAAATTCCATGTAGTTCCTTCGCCTTCAAAAATGGGCATTTGCCATATGCTTTCAGGGAGGGGATTAGAACCCTATAGAATACTAGAAAAATACAAATGCTTCACACATCAGGTCAACCAGCCAATTAATGACTATAAGGTACCCACACGTGCGGCCAAGTTTATTCCCTGGGTCCTGTGCATTCCAAACTTGCACTTTGCTACCATGAAGTTAAAGTCTGGGGCAGCTTTACTTTGAATGGCATGGGTGTGTTCCCACTCTTGCCCCTCCTGGCTGCTGGTGGTGACAGATGTACTGGAGAACAGCTGCCCTGTCTACCCTCCCCCTCAACCACGGTTAGCCCAAACCCCACAGTTGTAGCCACACGTTTAAATTTGCAAATATGTGTGTGAATGGCAGATTTCTTTTTTTCTCTAATGGCGACAATCAAAGACAGCTTAAGATGAAATAATAACTACCTATTGTCAATGCCAGCTTTCTAAGTACACATTATCCAATTTAATCCCCAAACAATCCTACGAATGAAGTATTATCATCCTGCCCATTTGACAGGTGAGAAACCTGAGACGCAGAAAAGTGATTGGGCCATTGTCACACCACTACCAAATGACAGAGCCAGGATTTAAAGCCAGGCCCATCTGTCTGTGACCTTATTAGCAGTGAACTGCTTCAGCCTGCCTGGTAGCTCTTAGAGCCTCATAGCCACAACATCTCCTGGAAACAACAAGATAGAATGAGTCCAACAAGCCAAGTTAAAACCCATTCGTTTCCCAAATAAATTCACAAATTCATTTGCAAATATGTAGAATCTTGTAGCAATTATATTGCCGCAAATTTGCTTAATGGAATGACAGCTCAGCAAAGCAGAAATGTAGCTCGAAGAACATTTTATTAACATTTTTCTCTATATAAATCCACCCGTGCGTCAAGTTAATGATAACAAATCATTAGTGAGAAAGCACCTTCCTGAATCTGCACATTTTGGTCCTGACCTTGGGATCTATAAATCTGGCACAGATGCATTGCCTCAGCTTCCCTCTCCATCTGATATGACAACCCGGTGGAAACCAATTCAGCCTGAGCACTGTGTAGACAATCATTTGTTTTTAACTGACACACATATTTCATATTCTCAATGCACAATCGACCTGCTTAAGTATTGCCATTAATATTCACAACATGGCTCTGACAAAGAGAAGTATGTTGAGAGGGCCATCCGCATTTTAGGTTTTTCAAGGAAAAAGAACTACATGTTGCTTAGTAAAGAATCTATTGGTAACACATAACAAAGCCCCTTTCCAATAAGCTCAAGGGGGCCCAGTGAGTTCATTGGAATTATGCACACATAACTCAAAGACAGGCCAGGTAGCCAGTCCTCAGCCTGTGCTAAACCAAGAAAAAATGGAGAAGTTAGAAACACAGGCCTCTATAGCTCTCCATCTTTGCTTCTTTCTAAATATAGTCTTCGATTTATGATGGTTGGATTTTCCAATGGTGCAAAAACCACACGTATTCGACAGAAATGGTACTTTGAATAAACATACAACTGATCTGTTTTTTTCACTTTCAGTATAGCATTCAATAAATTACGTATTCAACACTTTATCATAAAATAGGCTTTGTATTAGATGGTTTTGTCCAGCTATAGGCTAATGTAAGTGCTCTGAGCATGTTTAAGGTAGGCTAGGGTAGTTTGGGTGGAGTAAATACCATTTTCAATTTATGACAGTTTCAACTTTACGATGGATTTATCAGTACATCAAGGAGCATCTGTAACATACAGACTTTCACTTTTCTCCCTCCTTGTCTGCAGAACAGCTCCCATCACTCCTATCTGCTCACACACAAAGTGGCCACCCGAGCTCTGAGTTCACGTGTCCCCAGTTTGAGTTACTTTCTAACAATGGTCACATCCAAATTCTCAGAGAATAAACCAGGTCAGCCCAGTTTTGTTCATGTGAACTTACATGGTCCTGGGAAACAGCATCACAGGGAACATCTGTGGGGTCAGGTCAGGATGACAGTCATGTTTGGACCATGGATGGGTTGACACCTGAAAAGATATCTACAATCAATGGGACTGCACTCAGGAAATTCTTAGGGAACAACCACTTTCACAAAATATATTCTGCTTCTCAATACTCAATAAACATTTCTTAAGTGCCCACTAAGTACCAAGCAGCCAGTCCTACCCAAAGAAACATACAATGTAGGAGGGAAGACTAGCTGGTAATTATAAGGCTGTGTGAAAGTTAATAAAATAGAAAAAACCGTGGGATGTTATAGGGTGAATGTATACCTTGGCCCACAGCGGGGTGGGGCGAGGTAAGGTAGTGTGGCAAGAGGACAAGATTTCCCAGAAGAGGAAAGGCTGACCTGGGATTTGAACAATTGATATGAATTAACTCGGCTAAAGAGAACAGGGTGGGGGATTTTGGATACAAGGAATGCAGATGCACAGGCACCGAGTTGTCGGGACGCAACAACTTGGCAGAAATGTAGGGGTTTGAACCGGAGGGTTAAGCAGGGGTCAGATCATGAAGAACCTCATTTGCCAAACTAAGGAACTTGGAAATACTTTAACAATTCTAAACAGCAACCCAATGGAACCAAAGACAACTGCTAAGAAAGTAAATTTAGTACATGTCGATTTTATATCACCCTTTTACAGATTCACAATTCACATCGGCATATTAAAGGCTCTGAGAAGTCCTGTAACAAACACACAAAAGTACCTGGTTAACTCTGTTTAACCCAGACCATCCCAACTACATTAAACTATGACTCTCATTTCTAGCCCACCCCATATGGAATATTCACTCATTAATTGGATTTGAAACATTCTGCTTTGAGGCAATGGGGGAGCCTATTGGAGGGTTTTTAAAAAACATAGTGAAATGATTTAGTTTGTACTTTAGAAATGGCCTACTGCCTGCTGCAGAGAATGGAATAGAGGAGTGCAAGCCAAGATGCTAGGAGACTTGTTAGGGGCTGTTGTAATTATCCAAGGGAGAGATGACGGGGACCTGAACCAAGCCGGTGGCATTGAGGATGCTGTGGATGGGAACAATCATGGTTGCCTAAGATCCTAATACAAATGGCTGCTCCATGGCAGGCTCCATTTAGGAAGATGAAAAAATGAGCATGAGACTGAACTTTATTGTGAGAGGCAAGAATGGAAGCATTAGCAGGGGGCAGGGCAATTACCCAGCAGCGACTGTAGCTCTCCAGCTTATAAAAGATCCCACATTTCAGAAAAGACAATGCCCGCTTTGCAGTGGAACTGTACAGTTTGCCCTCTGGGAAGGCCTCCCTGAGCTGGCATTGCTCGCCTGGTTTGCAGATGAATCCAGTTCAACAGAGATGTTGTCCTGTCAAAGTGGAAGGCTGCAGTGGACCATCATAAGGGACTCTGAATGCCAGGGTACAGAATTTAGCCTTTCTTCCTCATGTGTATGTTAATCAAGCGCCTACTATGTGCTCCGGTGGTACTTTAAAAGTTTTCCTGGTAATTTAAGGTTAAATCATTCTCTTGTAGTAATTCTTAGAACTGATATTCGGTAGTGAAATTATGTGAAAATATGTATGACTCTTGGTATGTGTTGCTAAATTGGTCTTCAAAAAAAAAATGCGTGCCTGTTTCATCACAATGTCACCAACACTGGGTTGTTATATTTTCCTTTGTCTTGTTTTGGTTTTTGTTTGATGCGGACAAAGTATATCCTGTGCCTTCTGTCTACATCTCAAGGTGTCTGCGTTATGTCCTGCAGCTACAATTTACTGAGCACTTGCTATGTGTGTGCTTTGTGACAAACATGTTTCAGAGATTTTTAGAGCTGTATCAGGTCGTTATTATTATTTTCATTTTCAATAGCAAAGAAGGTGAAGCTCAGAGACTTTGAGTAGTGAAGAAGTCTGGTCAGGTCTGGAGTAGATTTAAGATAAAGATATTGATTTTTTTTTTCAATCAGAGGAGCACACATTTTTCCCTTTATAGTTCTCATCATGAGAAGTTCATAATTGTATTCATTAAGGAAAAAAAATCACTTAGAGAAGAAAATCATGTATAAGGCACTGGAATAGGTGCTGGGATAGATAATTAAAAAAAAAAAGAAAGTCCCCTGGGTGAGTGGGATAATACACATGCACAACCACATTTGTGGCGACAATGTTGCAATTCCTATGAACAACTGAGAACTTGTGCTATCTGCATAATTTGAAAAAAAGTAAGAAAGTCCGCTGGGGTGAGTGGGATAATACACATGCACAACCATATTTGTTGCAACAATGTTGCAAATTCCTATTAACATCTCTAAGAACTTATGCCACCTGGGAGCCACTGTTTGCTATGCTGGGGATGTTCAAGGTGAGTAAGATGTGCCCCCTAGTGTTAGGGTGGAAAGCCTAGTAGGGGCTCATGGTGTGGGTGGAGAAAGATTTCTCACACAGAGATTAGGACATAAAAATTTTAAAAAAATTTAGGCCAGGCGCGGTGGCTCACGCCTGTAATCCTAGCACTCTGGGAGGCCGAGATGAGCGGATTGTTTGAGGTCAGGAGTTCGAGACCAGCCTGAGCAAGAGCGAGACCCCCGTCTCTACTAAAAATAGAAAGAAATTAGCCGGGCATGGTGGCACATGCCTGTAGTCCCAGCTACTCGGGAGGCTGAGGCAGTAGGGTTGCTTGAGCCCAGGAGTTTGAGGTTGCTGTGAGCTAGGTTGACGCCATGGCACTCTAGCCCGGGTAACAGAGTGAGACTGTCTCAAAAAAAAAAAAAAAAAAAGGTTTATTTTATCCTTTTAGAGAAGGGAGAGAGAGAGACAGAGGGAGAAAGAGAAGGAGAGAAGGGAAAGGGTGGGAGGGGGAAGAGAGCAGGGAGACAGCCTGGCATCCCAAAGAAAGAGGAGGGAGTGCCAGCAGCCAGGCCAAGGGGCTTGCTGCTTTTAAGGGGGACAAAGAGAAAAAAATAGCGATGGCTGTCAGCTGTCAGTCGATAACAAAAGCAACAAAAGCGGCAGCAGGTAGATAACAAAAACCACAAGGAGGTCAAAGTCCAAGACTTGGTTTCCTGCCCTTTGTTGGAGGAGGGATTATCACAGGAAATGTGACTCTGTCCTCAAGATATGGTTGAGGCTTGGAGCTTTTTCTCCTGCTGTTTACTCAAGAACTCTGTAAAAACAGATTCTCAAAAAACAATTTTGAAAGAGAGAGATTTACATCTCTTTTCCGTCCCATTCAGCTTTTTCAGAAGTTGTGCAAAACAGAACTCCTGCAGGGTACCTGTTAGTGAGAGAACTCACAGGATTGATCTTTAACTGTTCACTGGGAAACTTGCAGGATTAGGCGTTTTCCTGTTATTTTGCAAGGCTATCCCTTTCACCTAGAAGAGGACGTAGGAAGGAAACAGCAATACTATGTGCCTAGCACAATATCAGGCCAGGAACTTTCTGGAAGCCCTCCCTCCATGGACAATATAAATCCCAGGTAAATTCACATAAGAATGATCAAAAGATAGGTGAGTTCATACCTTGCTGGATGTAATGAAGTCAGTTCGTAGAATGAGAGAGCCTTGAGCTGGTCCTTACTCAGCCGGGAGGACCCAGATCTGCAGAGGTGAGGGATAGTGCAAGCGTCAAGCTTGGGAGGCACACAAGCCCAGGTGTTAGCTTTTCAAGAAGCCTCCTGAGTTTCCATTCTGGAAATGTCTATCCTCTGAGTGCAGGTGTAGCCAGTTCTCCATAATGCCAGTCACCTGCCCAGCACCAGCGGGCTCTAGGGGCAATTAGGAATTAAGTGTTGTTGTCTGGGCCTCCAAGGAGCTTAATGGATGCAGAAGAACTAATTGGGGAAGAAGATAAAGCAGGATACAATTAAGTGCTAATTGGGTGGGCCTGACTCTTAGCTTTCCCAACTTGCCAGATGATTAAAAAAAAAAAACCAAAAAAAAAAAAAACCTGGGGCACTAAGTTAGCTAGAAATTCCTAGACACACCCACCCCTGGGTCTCCCCATTTGGCAAGTCTGGCAAGGCGGTCAGGGTCCCAGGAGCCTCAGGTGACCACATTTTCAGTTGTGCCACTATGTGCATTTTTTAAGTCAGTGGTTCTCAAACTGTGACCAGAACAGCCACAATCACCAGGGACCCTTGGCAAACCACACACAGATGTGTGGCTCCCAGCTCAGAATATCTGCTTCTGCACCTCTGCCAAGGAACTGCCAAACAGTCCCCTGGTAATGCTCACGCACCCTGAAGTTTGAGAACCACTTGCTCAATTGTCAATATATTGTCAGTCAATATATTGACTGAGCGCTCAATATATTGAATGCCGTGTGAGCTCCTGGGAAAGTGAGAAACCAAGGCAGAGTGGAGTGGACACAGCGGTGAGGCTCCAGCTCTGTCCCCCTGGGGCATTGTCCAGCCTCTCTCAGCCTCATCTGTAAAATGAAGAAAATGATTCCAATCTCACATGGTTTCTGGAATGTAGACTAAAATGTGAAATGTTTAAGTTCTAATACTGGAGGGCAAGAGCGGATAGGTAAGGGCTTCCCCGGAGAGGGGGTTTGAGATGACCTTAAAGGTGTATAATATGGTAGTAAGAAAAAGGGAGTGAAATGCAGGGCATTGCTGGAGCAGGGGTGCAGGGAGGCAGAGCTGAAGCAGAGACCCAGGATTAGGAATGAGCAGAGGATGTTCCAGGCATGGGGAAGGGAAGAAAAATGTTTGAAGAGGTAAGAAATGAAACAGGATCGTGAAGATGAGAACAGGCAAACAGACGATGATGATGGTGGTGGTGGTGGCAGTTCCCAGAGACCCAGCGCATTATGAAGAGAACATAAGGACACTGGGACACAGCCATGCTGCACTGCATCTTGCCAAGGCCCAGGGAGACATGCTGTGGATGCTGCTGGTGGAAGTTCTCCCTTCGTGCAGAAAGAGCCTCCAAGGACAGGCAGCCAAGCCCAGCAGAAGAAAGCCTTTTGCCTGGTGGGACACAAGGCAACCCTTTCCTTCCTGGTTCCAGTTTGGGTTGGTCCTCTTTGTTCACCCATCCTGAGTCGTGCTTTATTCTTCACGTTCAAGGCTTTCCAACGTGAAGTCTGCAAACCCATGTGCCTAAGAGCTGATCGCCTTTGAGCCTCCTTGGGGCTGCATCCCCTTGAGCAGGAGTTTTCTTGCCCAGTTGGTGTCACGCAAGAAGTGAGCCTGTCACTTCCATGGTGCCTTTCTGCTGACTGAATAAAGTTTCCATTTTAGCATCTTTTTCATCAGTCTGGGACCCTCGGCTGGGGACAGGAATGTGCATGGTGGCTATTTTGTCCCCTTCCCAAAGGAGGTAGAAACAAAAAGAAGCTTCTTGGAGGAAGTGACTTCAAGACACAAAGAGAAGCTGAATCGCAGAAATTTTGCTGGAATTCACATCTGTGGTTCTGAATGGCCCCAAAGCCAGCTTTCACACCTGCCCTGCCCATGCTTTGGTTATTTAAGGTCCCCAACTTGACTCCGGGCTCCATGAGGGCAGGGATTTCCATCAGTTTTGACAGCTACTGTGGCCCCAGCATGTAATGACTTCAGGTACACAGTAGGCACTCAGTAAATTTGATTTATTCTCCATTACTGTCAATCAATACTGAGTCTTACCTGCAGTATCCCCAAAATTCTTTATTAGGAGCATTTTTCTATAGGTTCCAAGGGCTAGAATTAGTGTTCCTATCCTAACTCTGTAGCTAGTGTAGCCCGGAGGCACTCTGCACATTAATACAGCCAGGAAGCCCCCCTTCCCCCACCTCGCCTCCACGTGGAGCCCGTCCACACTGCGGGAAACAAGGTTTGTGTTTCTCTATGGTGGCATTAGACTCAGAGACCCTGGAAGGGGCCCGTCCCACCCTGCACATTCCTCCTGCACTCCGGGGCTTGGAGCAAGTTCTGTGCACATAAAAAGTTGGCAGACCTGGGATTCTTTTTCATGTTATTCATATCTAAGCTACTGTTCAGTGACCCTGATTCTGGCTTCTGGTTTGTGTCTGTTTGGTTTTTAATAGAGTTTTGCACAACTGTTTTTTTTTTTTTTTTTAAAGAGTTTGGGTTTGACAGTGAACCTAATTTCAGTGCAAGAACTCAGGAATGTCTGCAGGCTCTTTGAAAAAAGAGAGAAAGATGCGGCCGTGTCTGTAGAGGATTCCCGCCTGCCCTTTGTTACCTCCTTCGCTTGGAAAGGAAGAGAATGTCCTGGAAGTCACTCTGGGAAGTAGATCCTGCCTCTGATGCTCAGAGGGTAGAGAGGCTGGAGCCAGCTTCCTTCTGTCTCATGGGCACAGCAACCCTGACCCTGAGCAAACCCCGTTCCAGCAGTTGGCATGGGTGGGTAGAGACGGGGCTGGCATGGGAAGGGGGCCCGTGTGTCCCTTCCCCAAAGCCAGAGCCTCACTGGCCTGGAGACCCCAAGCATCTGCCCCAGCAGGGACCCAGCTCCTGCAGGGGCCACCTCCTTCTCCCCAGATCTAGCAGAGCTGGCACTTAGCATTCACTAGAGGATTTCTAGAAAGAACTGCAAGCACTTAAGGAACTTCATTTTCAACATGAATAACCTGGGATGGGATTGAGAGGTAAGGAGATTTCTCCAAGGGCTCACAGCCAGGCTCCCTACACGACAACCCAAAGCCAACAGCACCGTGCCAATGTCTCTTTCCACAGAACGCTGCTATTAAAAGCCCCTATTAAGGTGTTATCAGGGAAAATGGAACACAACGATGCTGCAAATTAGGCATGTATTTCATATTTTGAAAAGGGCATGTGAACTTTTCCAGCCCGCCGTGCCCTGGAGAGCCCTGAATGGAAAGTACACATGTCCTCCCAGCAAGGAGAATGCAGTGGCTCCCAAGGACAGAAGCTTGGTCCTCCCTCAAGGGGAAGGCCATTTCCTGGAGCACATTTCCCATTAATACCAGACTGGAGTTTTGATGACGTGCTCATCTGGACCTGGTAATCTTACAGCCCTGAGGGACTGCCTTAAAGGAGGGGTTTAATTAAAAGAGGCAACGCATGGAATGCAGGAGGCTGTGTCCTGCACCGGGTTTGAAGGAGCCCCGTGTGTCCTCAGGAGAAGCAGATTTCCTGGTGATGAAAGCTGAGACAGAAGGAGGGGGGAAGCAGGGGAGAGGAGAAGAGGGGAAGAGGAAAGGAGAGGAGGGGAGAGAAGGGAAGAGAAAAACATTCAGGCATGTATTTCTTTCTAAGCCCAAATCCCCTTTGAGAACTTACTTTCTGCCAAAGGTGAGTAACAACCAAAGTAGACGAAATTTCCTTTTCTAGAATCATCAATTCACTTAACATGCACCTGCTGAGCTCCCACTGCACACCTGGCCTTGTGCTGGGCTTTAGGGAGACAGGAGAGTTACCGTGCAGTCCCAGGAGACACTAGGAGTTTTCACTGTCGTGCAGAAGCCAAAACCCTAAGATCTATCTTTCTCGAACTCCCTTGCAGCTGGAGGTCCAGATGTGACTTTTTTCTTCCTTGCTCATCACATGCATGGAATTGAAATTGAGACAAGCCAGGGGAGAGGCAGGCTGCGGGCAGCATCCTCCATGCAGGTGTGGATCAGGACAGAGGTGGCGATGAAAACTCAAATCAACATTCAGGGGTGAGGGGCAGAGGTCAGACTATAGACAGGAGACAAAACATTGCAGAAATGGGGCACAAAGAGGACTCAAGATGAAAGCTGAGGACATCGGCTGTCAGTGGGGCAAGGGTGTCATCAGCCCCTTCTTATTGGCTGTTGGCCATGGGTGGTGACACCAGGCTAACTGGTCAAGAGTCCCAGAACAGACTGGACGTACGTAAGCCCAGAGTGGTTTCTCTGCCATTTCCAGGCTTTTATCGGGGGGGGGGGGGTTTGAGGGGTCAAGAGGCTATGGATACAGGACCAGTGTGGTAAGTGGAGGCGTGGATTCAGCATGAGCTGTTGGAGCAGGACTCAGAAGGGGAGCGCAGTGCAGACAGCCCCAGCAGGGCTCAACCCTGTGTGGATACGGAGGTGGGGGAGCCTCTCTTGGGACCCTCTATGGCATGATGCTCTAGGCCATAAGACCCAAGCTTGGGTGGGCATTGGTGTCCTCTAGAACCATGACCATATGTCCCCAGATGAGCACACCTCTCTCTGGGTAGAATTTCTCTTTTTTTCACCCTGCAAATGTGGCCCTTCCTGATTTGGCACCTGCCCCTCTGACTCTTACCACCAGGCAAGCCGGGGAACGCTGCACTTCTTTCCATGTTGCTTCCTAGGAAATGGGTCGCCCATGCCTCCTGACTGGGCTTGGAAGGATGTGCAGGATGTGAGCCCGAAGTGATGGCAGTGTGGGGATGGGGGATGGTGGTGCAGACTGGTGTGTCCCAGGAGTAAGACACCTGCTGCCACCTGGGGTAAGTAAATAAATAGGTGAGCTTAGAAACCAGAATGGCACTGGGCACGTCCTAATGTGGCGTGTGCAGGCAGATTGCTGAAGGCCTCCGTGATCAATAAGGAATTGTGCTATGCGCTTACAAATGAATCTATGGGGAGCTTTGGGGATAGCTTCAGATTCAAGCTGGAAGAAAATTCCTCTGGCTGTTTGTTAAGAGGTAATGGGGGTTGGGCAGAGATGGGCCAGGGGTGGCCTCAAAGGTTGGTATAGGGTCCAGAGAGGAGGCTGCTGCTCTAATCTAGTTAAGAAACAAAGCATCCGTGGCAGCAAGAACACCCTGGCCCTGGCAGAAGATGCAGAAGATGCCCTTCCTGACTGTCACCTGGACAGGGCCCTCATGCTAAACCCTGGCAGTCATTCCACAGAAATCAAGCAGAGCGACATCATAGAAAAATCCTCTGCCACCTGAAGATTTCAGATGAAAAAAGGAATTTAAGCCTCTTTTCTTTTACCTACATTGCCGGTTGGAAAACGCCTGTCCAGCCAAAACTCAATTTCTGTCTTTTTAATTCAAGTGCAAATGGATTGAAGGCTCGGATAACAACATAAAATTGGTTAATCAACTCTCATCCCATATTTATATTGCAACCGGGAGATTTTACAGTTTTCTGCAGCTCAGCCCGGTGTTCTGTGAAAGCCAGCCAGCATTTTATGTCCCCTTAAAATTGCAAACCAGAGGCCCCTCTGCTGTCAGTGACCCACCGCCCCTCCCGCTAACCAGCTCTCCTCGCCTGTCTGGCCGGGGCCAGTCGGTTCGGTTTTCATTCCGAACGCATACGGCCCTGCAGGAATAGGTTTTATGTTTGACGCGAGACATGAAAATCGCTTTTTGCTCCCATCGTCCTGTCACCACGGAGGGATGCCAGTGAAGTCATGGCACAAGTAAAATTACTGAAAATATTTTAGACTTAATTCTCTGTGTCAGGCAGACCCACACTATGCTCGTTGTAGGCCTGGTTAAATCTCTCTCTTGGCTTCCCCCTGTTCACAAGCCAAGGCCTAAAGCTTATAGCCTGGCACAGGAGGCCCTCTGGAATCTGGCCCCCTCACTTATTTTCTCTAGAAGTAATTTTTCGGAACCCAGGAGGTGCGTGTCACAGTGCCAGGCACTGAGTATACAGCTGTGGGCAAGACCAACACCCTCTCTCCTTTCATGGAGTTTGTGTTCTAATGGGGAAGATGGACAAATAGCACAGGGATGCCAAATAAATAAAGGAAACAATTACAGACTATAATGGGCTATGATACAAGAAAACAATAGACTCAGAGAATAAATGGGAGGAGCATAGAATGGGGAAAGGGAAGATGCTTATTTTAGGGAACAATGCGTTTGCCAGGCAGCGGGAATAGCATGTGCAAAGGCTCAGAGGAGAGACAGAGGCAGAGGGTGACAGATAGCATGTGAGGTCTAGGAGGTTGGCAGAGACTGACTTTCTGTGTGAGTCACAGAGGTCTGGACTTTAACCCAAGGGCCATGGGGAGTGACACAAGATTGGGGTTTTTAAGAAGATCACTTTGGCTGCAACATGCAAGAAGATGAGAGAAGGGCAGGGGTAGAAGTGAGGAGACCTGTGCTGGCTCTTCTGCTTGGGATGAGGTGACAGTTGACCTCAGGGAGTGGAACAGAAAACAAGGGATGTGAACAAGCTAACAAGCC
>JAQIFY010002640.1:0-13170 GCA_028533085.1 Varecia variegata | reverse complement strand
CCTAGTGACTTGCTCGTAACAGAGACTGTGGCACAGGTAATGGCATAGGATGTCACTTCTTTGATTAGGCTACAAAAGATTGTGACTTCTATCTTGTTAGCAGACTCTCTTCCTAGCATAGTAAATACATGAGATCCTTTCAACACATCAGTCAGGAATAAAGAAGTATTCTTCTTGCTGGCTTTGCTAAAACAAGTTGGCACACTGGGGAGGTCCACACGGCAAGGAACTGAGAACCACCTCCAGCCAACAGCCACCTGTGGACTGTGGCCCCCAGTCTAATGGCCCTTTAGGAAGCGAATTCTGCCACAATCACATGAACTTAGAAGTGGATTCATGTCTGGTTGAACCTTCAGATGAGAACCCCAGCTCTGGCCAACACCTTAATTGCAGATTTGTGAGAGATCCTGAAGCAGAGGACCCAGTTAGGCCATGCATGCCCAGATTCCTGACCCACAAAAACTGATGTGTGTTGTTTTAATCCAATAGGTTTCAGAGTAATTTGTTACATGGTTATGTAGCAATAGATAACTAATTCCGTATGTATTTGTAATAATAAATAAATAGAAACAACCAAAATGTCCACTAGGGTATTTGTTGAATAAAAAAATGGTACACATTTGATGTAATACAATTAATCGATTAAAATTATGCTCCATGAAATTGAAAATCTGAGCAGGAAAAAAATTAAAATACAATAAAATAAAATAAAATTATGCTCCAGGTGAATGTAGATAAATATTCATGAAATAGGTTCACAATATATTAATTACAATATATATTAAAAAGTTCAAAACATTATGTGCCATGTAAGCCTATTATATGGAATAAATATGTTTTATATAAAGCATAATATAAAGGAATGAGGAGAATAATAAATAACAGGTATTAATAGTAGTTATCACTGAATGACTGATTTATGTTTTCTTTCTTCTGCTTATTTATATTCACAAATTGTTTAAAATGATTGTATACTGCATTATAATAAAAAACACAATTAAATGCATGAGTAAGAAGGAAAGAACAATAAACAAAAAGGGGATCATCAACAATACAGAATGCATAAATTAAGGCAGTTTCATTCCTTTTTTTTTTTATTGAGTGCTTCCCATGTGCCAGAATGAAAACTGAGAAGAGTTATTTAATTTGATTTGGCAGGAAGAAAGCAACTGGTTATCTAAGACAATGCAAAGTCACCTCTTCGTTAGTGGAAGAGGGCAAGAGATTTTTTTCTCACTTGCTGAATACACTGAATAGTGTCCAATATAAATAAGGAAATGCAAGAATTTCAAATAACGTGGCAAAGGCATCATAATAAGAGTTGCATATGAATAGGAATCACTGCACAGACAACATCTAAAATTTATACTTGATATAAATAATAAGAAATTAACATTAATTGGAAAAAACAGAGAGGTAACAAAGTTACAAAAATGAGAGGGTCTAGGAAGTGAAACTACAAATAAACTAGATGAATATATACCACAGAGGAAGAAAAATGTATTATTTCAAGAAATCTTAAAATTGTTCTGGTAAGTTTTGACTTTTTGTCTGGCTAATATGTTTCTTAAGAATACAAGTAGCTTTAGGGCAGAAGCTTACTTCTTCAATTCTGTTGGCTTTATAAAGAAATACACTTATATAGTAATCATTCACAGTTTGATTTTAATGACAACTACATAAAAAGAACAATTAGATCAACTTAATCATCAGAGAAACTGTTGTTCATCTTGTAGCTCAACATTTCAAAAATCTTTCCAGGAAACAGCCCATAAAAAAGACAACCACCCAATATAAAAACACTCTTCAGAAGACAAATCAACTCTTTTGAGCAGCAAGATATCACACTAAAAGAAACTAAAAAGTTATTTCAATTTCCCAACATGTCTAACTTACTCCCAGGAAGAAAGCTATGCAACATGAAACTAAAGCTTCTCGATGAAGGAGATCAAAAACAGTAAAACTGCCAAGGTCTTTGCAAACAAATGCACAGTTAATTACAGATTCTGTTTCTGTTTGGACACACACAAAGCTGTGCCTGGGAACAAACCCACAAGTGGATGTGAATTTGGCCATTTTGAATGAGTGAGCCACTGATGGGAAGTGTGCACAATGATGAAACTGCAACTAAACCAGGGGCTTAGGTTTGGAGAGAAACTCTAGGATTATTTGTCCTGTCTAGTCTCTATGGTCCCATGAGTAGAATTCTGAGGAATTTTTCACGTAAGTTTAAGAAACACGAAGTAAAAAGCAACAGCATAAACGTATGACATGTGAAGCCTCTCTCACATGGAAACAGCAGAGTACAGGGTAAACACTAAACTGAGCAAGTCTGTGTTCAAACCAGGAGATGAGCTACGGATTTTATTTCCTGGATGCACCAAGGATGCAGCTGTGGAGGAATCTCCCCAGCCCATCCCACATACACACTTAGAGCTTAAATGAATAGCAGCAGAGAGACTCGGCGGGACAGCCAAGAAGAACCAGCACCTAAACATGAAGAGACAATACAAATGAATGACCCTTGGGTTTCTGAATGGAATCTGCCTTTTTCTTTTTTAAAAATGCTGCTCACCCTGTTTTAATGGCATGGAATAAAAACGGCACTGTAACTTGTAATTTTGAGATATAAAATGTGAAACATAAAACAAGGGGTTATAAATCAGCTGGAGACCAATTAAAATACTTAGACTGTCATTCAAAAACATTCCACAGAATGTAATAAAATGAGTGGGTGGTTGGTTCTATTTTAATAACCAAAGCCTGCAGGAAGATTTTATTTCTTCAGACTATCAGCCAAATATATCCAGGACTGACTGGAACATCGAAAATACACTTTTACATTATGTTAAGCTAAAAAAACGAAATAAAATGCCTCAAAAGACTGCGTCTGAACAGTGTTCTGATTCACAGTAACCCTCATGGGAGGTCAAACTACACTTTATCTTCAGTGTTCTCTGGTACTGATAAATAGTATTTATGCAACTAATGTGAAAATGAACTTACATTCAACTGTTTATGATGAATATGAAATCAACCAATGGCTCTCAATGAGGGTGCACTGGCCTTTGGGGCAGAAGTATGCATTGTGCAGGACTATTTTGTACAACTAAAATCGGCCCTTAGACATTTCCAAATGCCTCTTGTGTGGGTCGAATGGGGCTTGGTGGTGGTGGTGATACTAGTCACTCATTGAAAATAATTGATTTTCACTGCTACAAAATTTGTGTCCTTCAACTGGAGAACCATAACTATTTGCTTCTTGGAAAAATTGACCCTTACCTAGAAACCAAATAAAACCTGGTGTCTGTCTTAGTCCATTTCCTATTGCTTATAACAGAATATGTGAAACTGAGTAATTTATAAAGAAAAGGAATTTATTTCTTGCAGTTATGGAGGCTGAGAAGTCCAAGGTCAAGGAGCCGCATCTGGTGAGGGCCTTCTTGCTGGGGGAACTCTTTGCAGAGTCCCAAGGAGGTATAGGGCATCACATGGTGAGGGGGTTCAGTGTGCTAGTTTAGGTTTCTCTTCCTCTTCTTATAAAGCCACCTGTCCCACTCCCATGATAACCCATTAATCCATTAACCCATTAATCAATGAATGTATTAATTCATTCATGAGGGCAGAGGCCTCATGACTCAAGTACCTCTTAAAGGCCTACCTTTCAATACTGCCACATTGGGGATTAGTTTTGGAAGGGATGAACATTCAAATCATACTATTCATGACTTCCCCACCCCAATCTCATGTCCTTCCTCCATACAAATACATTCATCCCATCTCTATAGCCCTAAAGTCTTAACTCATCCCAGGATCAACTCGCAGTCCAGTCTCATCTGTGAAATCAAAACAACATATCTATTTCCAAGATACAATGGTGGGACAGGTACAGGGTAGATATTCCCATTCAAAAAGGGAGAAATGGGCCAAAAGAAAGAAGTAACAGGCCCCAAGCAAGTCTGAAACCCAAGAGGACAGACACTGAATTTTAAAGCTGGAGGATAATCTCCCTTGACTCTGTCCAGCATCCTGTGCACGCGGGCACAGGGGTTGGGCACCCAAGGCCTTGTGCAGCCCTGCCCCACAGCTTCCCTGGGTCCAACTCATGCTTCAGCTCTCCCAGGCTGGCGTTGCATACCGGTAGCTCTACAGTTCTGGGGTCTTGGTGGTGGTCCTGCTCCTATAGCTCCACTAGGCATCGCCCTGGTGGGAACTCTATGGCAAGTTCAATCCCACATGTCTGCTTGGCATTGCCCTAGTGGGGGCTCTCTGTGGTAGCTCTGTCCCTGCGACAAGGCTCTGCCTGGGCCCACAAGCTGTTCCATGCATTCTTTGAAGTCTAGGTGGAAGCTGCCACGCCTCCACAGCTCTTACATTCTGTGGGCCTGCAGAATTAACACCACATGGACACCCACAAGGTTTATGGTTTGTACCTTTCAGAGTGCTGGGTTGAGCCACACCTAGGACAGCTGAGGGGTGCTGGGCTGGAATTCAGGGAGCAGAGACATGAGGGGGCCCAGAGGAACAAGTCCATGGAGGACACCCTGGGTCTGGCCCGAGAAACCATTCTGCCTTCCTAGGCCCAGGAGGAGCAGCCTTGAAGATCTCTGAAATGCCTCAGGTCCTTCTTCCATTCTCTTGATCTTCCCTTCTCTCTGTACTAATCTCCTTAGCTAAGGTCACTGGGCCACACCCTTGGTTTCCACTCCTGAATACGCTTTTTCACTCTTTACATGCCCAAGCTGAGAGCCTTCCAAATCTTTCCACTTTGCTTCCTTTTTGATTATAAACTCCATCTTTAAGTCATTTTTTTCCCCCTCTCACAGCTTAATGTAAGTGATTAAAAGTAGCCCTGCTGCAGCCTCAGTGCTTTGCTGCTCAGCTATTTCTTCCACCAGATATTCTAATTCATTGATCTTAAGTTCCGCATTCCATGGAGCCCTAGAGCATAGACACAACACAGCCAAGTTCTTTGCCAGTTTATAAAAGGACGGCCTGCACTCAAGCTTCCAATACCTTGTCCCCGAGTTCTATCTGAAACATCATCAGAATGGCCTTTATTGTCCATGTTTCCATCAGCATCCTGGTCACAACCATCAAACCAATCTCTCTAACGAGTTCCAAACTTTCCCGCATCAGAATCTAGGCTTTTTCTAGCTGTTCCTCCAACTTCTTCCATGCTCTGCTCATGAATAAATTCTAAAGCTGCTTCCAAATTTTCAGGTATTAGTTATTAGCAACACCTCACTCTCAGTATCAATTTTCTTAGTCTGTTTTCTGTTGCTTACAAAAGAATACACGTGGGTAATTTATAAAGAAAAGGAATTTAATTTCTTACAGTTATGGAGGCTGATAAGTCCAAGGTCAAGGGGCTATATCTGGTGAGGGCCTTCTTACTATGAAGACTCCCTGTAGAGTCCTGAGGCCATCCAGGCCATCACATGATGATGGGACTGAGCATGCTAGCTTAGGTCTCTCTTCCTCTTCTTATAAAGCCACCAGTCTTACTCCCATGATAACCCATTAATCCACTGACCCATGAATGGATTAATCCATTAATCTTGAGGGCAGAGCCCTCAAGACCCAATCATCTCTTAAAGGTCTCACCTCAATACTGCCACATTGGTGATTAAGTTTCAACATGAGTCTTGGAGGGGACAAACATTCAGACAATAGCACCTGGAAATTACTGTTAACATTCCGAATTGTAGGATGCTATACAATAATACATACATAAAGTTTTTAAGGAGTAATTATAATATTGCATTATGATGAAGAATTAAATCATAAATTGTTTAGAGTTATCTTTTAATTTTTAGACCTAAAGTAAATGCTAATTCCTCTTGAGACAAGGCAATATTTAATGATGAACTCTAAGGTTTCTTGATTGTCCATGTGAAAGGGAATTTAAGAGCTTGACTGGTACAAGTGCCCAAAACATCTGTAAAAACAGATGACAAAATGGAGGTTTTTGTTTACCAAGTACACACAATGAGTGGAGTGGAAGAATCCATGTTTTTTGACTTTTAGAGCATAACCTTTTCCTCTAGTTTCCAGACTTTGGGATTTCAAGACTCCCAAAATACTCAAAAAAATTAAAACAAAACAAAAACCAAAAACCTTAGCAACAACATGAGATTGCTAAGGTTTTATGTTGCCCACAATTTAAGTATTATCAATGACCTATAATCTGTCACGATTTCATAAAAGAAAAGACATTCTAACACTGAAAAATACAAAACTGTCCATCAGACCAAAAATGTCATCATCGTGGGGGGCAATGACCACTTGATTTTTCTATTAATTCCTTACTTCTAATCACCACTGCAGTCACTACTGTGGAGACTACTAGAGTTTATGATTCTTTTAAAATGCTACTGGGTTGTAATCATAAGTAACATTATTAAACTGTAAGAATTAAATATCTTACCCCTGAAGTAGGCAAAAACTAGATCTATAAAATCTTATCCTTTATCAACAGACCAATTAGTTGCCTGCTGTGAAAGTCTCAAGCTTGGTGACCTACCTTGTCACTTAACAGAATTGTCATCATCTTTTAAGCAGTTACTTTTCCCTAGCACTTCTGGCTGGTGATGCTATAGCTCTGGGGAGCATGGAGAACAAACTGGACCAATGAAATTACTATTCTTTGATAAGATACTGCATTGCATGCCCAAGGCCCACAATCTGGAATCCACTCCAACTCAATTGCAGGGTCTTTGGTGACAAGTCATTATAGTCATCAACTACTTTATCATTTCTGGAATTACGTGGGACCCAGCTTTAACATAACATCTCCCCTTAGATAACAGGAAATGTGACTTGGGAGCAATTTCACTCAACTAAGAGAAATAGAGAAGGTCCCCAAGAGTCAAGGAATGAACGTAAAAGCTAGATATCATCTTCTTCACCATAGGATTATTACTTTGTTTCTTTTTCAATTAAAAAAAATATTTATCCCATTATTGGGCATCTACCCAAAAGAACAAAAGACATTCTATAACAAAGACATCTGCACCCGAATGTTTATAGCAGCACAATTCACAATCACAAAGATGTGGAAACAGCCCAAATGCCCATCAATACATGGATTAGTAAAATGTGGTATATGTATACCATGGAGTATTACTCAGCTATAAGAAATAATGGTGATACAGAATCTCTTATGTTCTCCTGGAAAGAGTTGGAACCCATTCTACTAAATGAAGTATCCCAAGAATGGAGAAATAAGCACCACATGTACTCACCAGCAAATTGGTTTCCCTGATCATCACCTAAGTGCACATTTGGGAACAACACCAACTGGGTGTCGGGCAGATGTGGGGGGTGCAGGCAGGGGATGGGTGTATAACTACATAATGAGTGCAATGTGCACTGCCTGGGGGATGGACACGCTTGAAGCTCTGACTCGGGGGTTGGGGGGGCATGGGCAATATACATAACCTAAACTCTTGTACCCCCATAATAAGCTGAAATAAAAAAAGTTCATTTCTAGTGTCCAAAAAGTATAAGAATAAGAAACAAAGATAAGTTGTCCAGTGTTCCACCCATCAAATTCGGCATCACATTTTCCAAAAGATTGATCTTAATTTTGCTTCTAGTTAACAGCAGCCTGTGTTTTTCTAGCCTGGTCATATTTACATAAAAAATGCCTGACTTTGATTTTTTAATTGTTCTCCTTCACCTTAGGATTCTCCCTCAGCTCCTGCTCATCTGCAGACAGCAACGCACCACACTGGTTGCATTGATCACTCCCTAAGCTGCCACCTGCTATCGCCTCCCACCTTTGATCCTTTGCCATCATCAGTGTTGTCTTCAAACAGCATTGCCGTGTTCTGACTGCAAAAACAAGTGTACTCCTCAGTGGAAAAATACCACATTCCAGCTTGGTGAAGCAGGTGGTGTGTTTCATAGGATGGAGCAGAAAGTAGCATCTCTTCCTCTTAAACAAGAAGGAAGTCTATTAGCGCATCAGCACATAAAGTCGTGCACGATGAATTTTAAATGCTGCCTCACAAATGAAAATGTGGTAAAATTTGAAAAATCAGCTTTCAGAAAGTGTTTAAGTCCGTTATTCAAACTCAAACTCTTAACTTTTTTTTTTTTAAACCATTTTCCCATCTTTCAAATAAGGCGGATGGAGCAGATGATTTTCAAGATGCTCAAAGTTCTTTTTGCTGTATGAGATCTAAAACCTGACATTGGCATAACATAATGACCATCACATTCAACACTGCCCACAGCACATACACTGGACGCCAAACATATTTTACAGCTACCATCCAGACTAAATATCCCATTGCACTTCTAGCCCAGGTAGGCAGAAGACGAAACAGTTTGTGTTTTTTCTTTATGTGGACAATTAGAGTTAATATAATTAAATTTTCAGAGTCTGGGAAATAAAGAAGAAGCTACAAACTTATTTGGACAAAGTTCCAGCTACAGGCTTAGAAAAACTCATTTTAAATTTTTAATTTCTATTTTTGGAAGAAGTTTCTTTCTTCCATTAAGGGTGGCTCCTCTGAAGCTAAATAAGACCAAAAAGAGTTTCAATAAGGTTGGAGAGAAACCCTCATAACCAAGATAGGGAGCTGTCCCATGCCACTGACACAGCCTTGCAAATACAGGGAATCCTGCCTGATTCTAACTGGGACTGATAGAGCATAAGGCTGACACCAAACAAGGCACTGTCCTTCATGGACAAGGGCCATTACCACTGGGTAATGTGACAGCTGCTATTCAGGGCCATACTGTCCTCAGGCTAATACCATCTATAGACAAAGAAACAGCTTCTCATGTTTGTACACAGTTTTCTCACGCAATGCTGGACTCAAGCAGAAACTCTATGGTTTTGCTATGCATGCTGTAGCAAACTTGCAAACTGGTGTCGTTTCACTGTTAAGATCCAAGGAAGCCAGCCTTAGACTCAGTCCACTCAGCTGGCCATGGTCCCACAGGAAATGCAAGCACCATAATTCTAATATAATAACGTCTTCCTCTTTTTACAAGGATAGCAATAGAAGGAGTGACTCAATATATACAATGCTGAGCCCTGAAACATCAGGCACATCAGTGAAAAGCTGTGGAAACCTTTCCTTACTGGCTGGCCCCTTGCTTGTCTAGAAGGTAGGCAATAACACCGTCTCGGGGTACCACGTTCAAGCAGGTCCAGTGGCTGCTGCTGGTCCCTGCTAAGTGGAGTTTGCCATCATGTGATGAATGAGGCAGGAGCCCTCACAGCCAACTGCAACAGCTAAGAATCCATTTCATCGGATTCTTTAGAACACCTATCCAGTTTGTTTTTTAAATAATGAGAAAGAAAGCTGACCATTCTATATAGGAGAGGCCACGAGATAGCACACCACAACTATTACTTCCAAGTGGGCATCCAATGAACATTTCTAATTGGCCAAAAAAAAAAAAAGTTAGCCAACAGAAAACAAATCAACATTTGAAGAGGAAAATGTGGGCAATACATGCACTAACTTAGCTTATGAATGTATCAGCTTAATGTATTTTGTTTGTTTGCATAGAAAAAATTAGCCGAAGCATGAAAAATATAAATGTATATGTGGTACACCATTGTCTGATCCATCGATGAGAGGAAATGACCTACCTTCTTATATCTATTCCAATATTTACAAAAAATACTGATATTTTATTAGGTGAGTGATGCAATAATCAAACTAACTTTATAAACATAAGTTAAATAGTTGAAAAAAATCACAAAATTGGCTTTTACTTCTTTTTGACCTTAGCAGATTGTTAAGGGTCTTTCTAATTTTGAAGGAGGCAGTGAAGTCCTAAATCTTGTTGGTTTTCTCTATCTAGCCTGATTTTATCTAAGGAAGAACAGGTTGTTCCACTAGCTTTAGATAAACAGTGCTGGGAGAAAGGAAACCCTATAGCTAGCTGTGGAGGTGCAGAGGCACAGCCAAACAGCATGGTTCCCATGGGGCCGAGGTACACGAGGTGCCTGGCCCTGTGCACACATGGGAGAGGTCAAAGGATTTCCTTAAGACAGCAGTCCCCAACTTTTTTGGCACCAGAGACCATTTTCCTGGAAGACAATTTTTCCACGGAATATTGGAGGGGGAATGGTTTCAGGATGATTCAAGCACATCACATTTATTGTGCACTTTATTTCTATCATTTTTACATTGTACTATATAATGAAATAATTATACAATTCGCCATAGGTTGGGAACCCCTGCCTTAAGACCAATGAGCAGAACCCCAAATTCCTCCCTCCTAACTACCAGTTCAATTTTCTAAGCTATTTTAGCTCCAGTGTATAGAAGTGCTCTTCAAGAACTCGTTTATTCTTTGAAATTATATTCCTTCCAAAATAATCTGCAACTGAAGGTAGAAAGAGTTTTTTTTTGAGTTGTAGATTTTGCTTTATTTTGTTTAAATTGCCTCCAAAGAAAGGGACAGTTATTAACTGAATGTGAAGATGGATTTGAGGCTTAACACACTGATGGTAAATCACAAAATGCATCTCTTTTCAGGTTTGTGGCAACGTTTCCCTTCAATTCCAAATGTCAATTTTCAAGTCCTAACATTGCCTAACATTGCCTATGGGGAAAATATGACTGCATTGTTTTTTAGGAATGAGTCAAAAGGGAAATTTAGTACTGAAAAATAAACACGTGGGAGAACACAATTCTTAAGTATAGCTTTAATGGGGGGTGATGCTTTCTATTCTGGTTCAGAGGCACAATAGAGGCTAAATGCTATGCCCTGTGGCCCCTCCTTGAAAAATGTGGTGCAGCTGTCTGGCACTTTCAACACGATAGTTTGGTATGATTAATAACACTACCTGCTTAGTATCTGCAGAATTACACTGTCCGTGCAAAGAACTGAGGTGATTTTTGAAAACCACACAGTTAATGTATTTATCAACTGTGGTTAGAAAGAACAGTTCCTCCAAAAACAGTTCACAATTACCAGTATTTTAGATTCAGTTCTGTGTTTTATTCAGTAGCCTTTGAAGAACACGGTAAAGTCTGATCACATCCAAGTAACATTAAAGATTAGAGTTATTCTGGCATAATCAATCTCGAGGACCAAAAATATATGTTTCTACGGTGATTTGATGAAATCTCACATTCTGCAGATAAAAGCCACACTTCACTTTAAAAAAAATATGTGATAGCAAAGTGGATGTAGAAAATAGCAGATGACCTTATAAGATGTTATTCTTAGAAAGGGGCAACAAAACTAGGCAAATCTATTACAGGATGAATACTATTTTGGGGGTTGATTTACGAAAGCTGAGCTCGTGAGCTTCATTGAAGAAGTAAATGTTTGCCAAATCCATTTAAAACAAATCCTGAGTGAGGGAGAGCAATCAAACTCTTTTCATCATGTAGGAATTAAGCTGTACAAGTAAAGCTCACCTCAAGAAAAGCCAGTATATGCCAGTCCTATGGCATGGAAATCTTGGCGAAGGCTGGCAGTACCCAAGTGGAATGTTCTCCCTTCCTAGTCCACCATCCTACTATCCCATCTGAATTTTTTTTTAATTTCAAAATATTAAGGGGGTGCAAATGTTTTTGTTACGTGGATACCTTATTTAATGCTTAAGTTAGGGCTTCTGGTGTGTTCATCACTGGAATAGTGTTCACTGTGCCCGATAGGGAAGATTTTAACCTTCCACACCCTGCCTTAGTTTCCAATGTCCTTTACATTTCTTTGTACCTGTGTGTGCCCATCACTTAGCTCCAACTTACTAGTGAGAACATGTGACAGTGTTACCAGCATCGCAGTGGTAACTAGTTTGGAAAATTAATGATTGTTGACTCAATTCCTGAAGGTACTTCCTTTATGCTTTGGAACAAAGACCCCAGGGTTTTTTTAATACAATAATGGGAGAAGATCAGTTCCAAAAATGTCAAAAATCACATTTTTAACCCCCTGTCCATGTGAGGGCTAAAATATCAAATTGAAGTTGATTTAATGAAAATAAATAAATGCCATCGTATTTCCATTTTAAGATTGTATAATAGATTTAAATTAATACTATTAACTAATTTCATTGGTTTATTTTCTCAATTCTTTTTTTTGACATTTTAGTGGAATAATAGATATTGGAGACTGAGAAGGGTGGGAAGGTGGCAGGGGGATGAAGCATGAGAAATTATTTAATGGGTACAATGTACATTATCTGGTTGATGGTTACACTGAAAGCCCAGACTTCACCACTACATAACATATCCATGTAATACAACTGCTCTTGTATCCCTTAAATTTATACAAACAAAAAAATTTTAATTACTTATTTTTCTTCAAACTACAAAGAAAAGAAAAGGAGAGGAGAGAAGAGGAGAGGGAAAAGGAAAAGAAAAGAAAAAGCTAGCATATGAAAATCAAGATGCAGAGAGGTGATTATTTACTTTAAAACAAAATATCTTAAAATAGCAAGCACCTCTAGTGCATTTATTTACATTACGACTATGAATTGACTATTTACGTTGATCTACATACCGTTCTTTATAAATACATTTATCGTCCATTTGATTTTTGCTGAAAGTATGCAGGCTTTTGTTATAACTTTACTGTTAAAGGTACCTTAAATTCAAGATAACTAAAATTGAACCTCTGATTTCCCTCCACCTAGATCTACTTGTTCTTTTGATTAGCATCACCAACCATTTTCTCATCCAGCTGCCCAAGCCAGAATTTCTGGAGCCATCCTGAGCACCCCTTTCTTCTTTACTAAGCTCTCCACCCACTTCACTCCCACCAAGTTCTGTGAAGTCTGCACCTGCCACTCTCCTGAACATAGCCCTCTTCCCTGATGCTTTTGTCCTGGTTAAAGATTTCACAGTTACCGCTCTCCAATTTCTATATCTACTTCCTAATCTTTCTGCTTTTATTGTCAAAACTTGCATGCAATTTCTCCCTATCTCTTCAAACTCACAGGGTACCAGATGACTTTTCTGAAATGCCAATCTACTGGTCACCTGAAGGCAATCACAGCAACAACAAAAATAAATAAATGGGACCTGATTAAATTAAAAAGCTTCTGCACAGCCAAAGAAACAATCACGAGAATTAACAGACAACCCACAGAATGGGAAAAAATTTTCGCATACTACACATCAGATAAAGGACTGATAACAAGAATCTATTTAGAACTCAGCAAAATCAGTAAGAAAAAATCAA
>JAQIFY010002639.1:0-13172 GCA_028533085.1 Varecia variegata | reverse complement strand
CAAATCAATTCAGAATGAGATACCACTTTACACCCACTAGGGTGGCTATAATAAAAAACACAGACAATAACAAGTGTTGGACAGTTTGTGGAGAAATTGAAACTGTCGTCATTGTTGGTGGGAATATAAAACAGTGTAGCTGCTTTGGAAACCAGCTTGGCATTTCCTCAAAAAGTTAAGCAGAGTTGCCATACGACCCAGCATTTTCATTCCTAAGTATATACCCAAAAGAACTAAAAACATATGTCACACAAAAAAATGTGCATCAATGTTCATAGAAGCATCATTTCTAAAAGCCACAAGGTGAACACAACCCAAATGTCCCCCAATTGATGAATGGATAAACAAAATGTTGTATATTCACATAATGTCATATTATTGAGCCATAAAAAAGAATGAAGTACTGATACATTCTACAAAGTGGATGAATCTTGAAAACATTATGTTCGCTAATAAAAGCCAGACACATAATGCCACATAGTACCTGACTCCATTTATATGAAATGTCCAGAATAGACAAATATGTAGAGACATAAAATAGATTAGTGATTACTAGAAACTACAGGGAGGGGGAAATAGGAAGTGATGGCTAATGTATATGGAGTTTCTTTTTGAGTGATGCAAATGTTCTGAAATTAGATAGTGATGATTGTTGCAAAACCTTGTAAATATACTAAAATCACTGAATCATACAATTTAAAAGAGTGAGATTTATGGCATGTGAATTATACCTCAAAAAAACCTATATTTTAAGATGATTGTCAAGGTCCCTGTAAGTTTTCTGCAGAGTAAACATGCCCAGTCCTTTCAATCATTCCTCATACCATTAATTCAAGCCCTTACAGTAATAATACAGTTATTACAGTGACTATTTTTTCTATGCGGATATTCCTAAAATTTAAACTGAAGCAACCAAGGAGCACAGAACTGGTTCAAGCACTAAAAAACAGAATGGGATTACTACAGTTTCAGATTCTGTATTTCTATTAATGTAGCTGAAGATTATACTGTATAACTGCAGCATGTTAACTCACATTGAACTGACTGTCATTTTATCTTGAAGTCAATTTTCACGTATTATCCATTCTATACTTACAAGATTAGCTTTTTGGATGTAAGTATAGGAGTTTCCATTTTGCCCTATGGTCCATTATTCAAATTTTTCTAGTTGTTTTTAGATTTCTATATTATTATCAAATACATGAGATACTCCTTCCTGTTTCCTATCAGTTTCCAGTTTGATCAGCATACTATCAGTGTTCTCACCCATGTCATTAACAGGCAGAAAGCAGAGCCCTGTCATATGCCACCATACCTTTTCTACAGTTAAATAGCCACAATGTATTGATTAGTGCCCTTCTAAAGTTCTTGTACATAAACTAGGCTATGCTGCTGTAACAAATAAACCCTCAAATTTCAGTGACTTAGTACAACAGAAGTTTAATTCTCATGTATGTATCAGTCCAGTGTAGACTGTGTGACTCTTTTGGGCAGTCTTCCTGTAAGCAGTATCCAGGGAACCAGGTTGTTCCCATACGGTGGCTCCACCTTGCATGAGGGTGGGGAGCAGAGAAAGTGAGCTAAGAATCTCACAGTAGACTTTAGGGGCCAGATCTGAAGGTGGCATATATCACTTCAGCCCACATCCTATGGGCCATACCAGTTACATGGCCCCAAACTGAGTGCTGGGAAATGTAGTCTTCCTATGTGCCCAGGTAGAGGAAGCAGCATTTATGGGCATGTAGCCCTATAGTAACAGTTCAAGCTTCCAAAGTTGGCAATGGCAGGAGACTAGACTCCACAAGTGGGAAGGGGTGGACAAAATGTAAAGACTTATTCTTTTTCCCTCAGGATTTGCCTTCCTTTGGAGTTCTGTCATTTACATCACTGCCACCACCACCCAGACATTAGAGGCTGCTTCAGCCCCTTAAATGCACCCTTCAAAGGCAGACTCTCGCTTTCCACCAACCTAACAATGTGGAAGAGATGCTGCTCGCCAGTGGAGTTAGATGAAAGAGGCCAGCTTGTTCCTTCCACAGCCCAAAGACACTTGGTGATAACTCCAGCTTCTCTAATGTGATCCTATGTCAACCCTCTCTTGCAGGTGGTCCTATCTCTGTTCCAAGCAGAAACATTCTTGAATATTTTGCCCCCAAATAACTATGAGAGTTTTTGCCTGATAAATAAATCACCTCTTCTCCAGCAAATTAATATCTGGGAAGCCCTTCCTTTTCAGGGTAGACCCCAGCCCCAGCCCTAGCCTCAGAAGGAGTGTAGACTTTCATGCAATTAGTAAGACATTCACAACAGAGTACCATATGTTCCACCTAGGGGGTAGGTGGGACAATTCTAGGATAATTCTTTGTTGTATGAACTGTCCTAACAACTAACATGCACTAAACTACCTGAAACCAATATGTCTAACAAAAATAACTCCACAATTTCCCAAATGTCCCCTAAGATCCACAGTTGAGAATCACTGGGGTATATAGGTAAACTCATCCAAACTCAACCTATCAAAGACATGGATAATTTAGCATTCAACACCATGCACTTTAAAAAGGAAATGAGACTACTTATTGGGTTTCATGTACAAAGAGGAAAACACCACCCTTAAATGCCCTTCCTCCTATTTCTCGCCTCTGCTTTCAAGGCCGAATAGATTTGACTGGCGACAGATGTGGTGTGAGTGAACACTCTTGGAGCGTGACTTAATGTTCTGGACTCCCATTTTTAGTTGCTTGCTCTCTAGGAGAAATGACAGGAGTCAAGTCACGACATGATCTGAACAAGCAGCACCCCCAAACCGAGCCTTCTCACAGAGCCCCCTCCCTGTCTCTCTCCCAGGCCACCTTCTCACTGGCCTGTATCCTCAAGGTCCCTTACTTCAGACACCGCCCCATCTTCATAAGGCCTTTTTGAAAAACAGGACTTCATAATTATTATTAAATTAGTTGATTTAGTGATTGGTAATATCTAGTAATTAATTTAACACTTAGGAATTAAACCATCCTCATAGCCAGGGTGTAGTAACCTGGACAAATAGATCTCTGATTCATATATTTATAAAAATTTTTCTAAACTCAAAGCATTTTTTTTCTGAGATAGGGTCTCACTCTGCTCTAGAATGCAGTTGTGTTGTCATAGCTCACAGCAACCTCAAACTCCTGGATTAAAGCCATCCTCCTGCCTCAGCCTCCTGAGTAGCTGGGACTACAGGCACGTGCCACAATGCCTGGCTAATTTTTAAATTTTTTTGTAGAGACAGAGTGTTGCTGTGTTGCTCAGGCTGGTCTCGAACTCCTGGCCTCAAGCGATCCTCCTACCTCAGCTTCCCAAAATGCTGGGATTACAGGTGTGAGCCACTGTGCCGGAGCCAAAGCATTTTCAATATTACTTTCACTCTTCCTTATTCCAAGATGAGATCATCACAATTATCACAGCAATATTATGAGATATGACAGCACAAAGTACTCTGAGGACTTTTTAAAAATCTGGCATCAATCACTTACTAATCCCCGTGACTACACCAACATGCATTGTTCCACCAGGCGATCATGAGTGACTTTGTTAAATGCCAAGCCAGTATCCGTATGTACTTGCATGGCATTCTTTTTCTTCTTCTTCTTTTTTTTTTTTTTTTTTGAGAAAAAAGATTTATTCATACTGTCAAAAGTGAAAGCTAAATGTGTTCTTTGTTTTCAATTTCCTCAAGCAAAATATCTATAGAATTTGCTTATACCTCTGATTCTTTTCCTACAGATAGCATATTAAAACTTGAACAGTTAATTCTTTTTTTAAAATTTATATTTCTATAGATTTAGGGATACAAGTGGTTTCTGATTGCATGGATGAATTGTACAGTGGTGATATCTTGGTTTTTAGTGTCCCTGTCACCCCAATAATGTGCATTGCCCCTGATAGGTAGTTTTTCTTCCCTCACCTCTCTCCAACCCTTCCCTCTTCTGAGTCTCCAATGTCCGCTGTACCACTCTGTGTGCCCCTGTGTACCTGTAGCTTAGCTCCTACTTATAAGTGAGAACATGCAGTATTTGGTTTCCATTCCTGAGATTCTTCACTTAGGAAATGATCTCCAGTTTCATCCAAGTTGCTGCAAATGACATTATTTCATTCCTTTTTATGGCTGAGTAGTACTCCAGGATGTGTATATACCACGTTTTCTTTATCCGCTCCTCAACTGATGGACACTTAGGTTGATTCTATATCTTTGTGATTGTGAATTATGCTGTGATAAATATACGATTGCAGGTGTCTTTTGTATATAATGATTTATTTTCCTTTGAGTAGATCCCCAGTAGTGGGATTGCTGGATTGAATAGTAGATCTACTTTTAGTTCTTCAAAGAAACCTCTATACTGTTTTCCATGGAGGTTGTACTAATTTACATTCCCAACTGTGTGTAAGTGTTCCCTTTTCACTGCATCCATGTTATTAACTTTTTGCAAGACAATCAAAACAAAAGTCATATCACAAAAGCTTGAAGCTCTTTCAAATTCAAAAGCACACAGGAAAAAAAGCAATAAGCTCCAACCTGATTTGGCTTTCATGTGATCTTGGAAAAGTCCTTCTACTACCTTTTCATTGCTATTATCTCTATGGGAGGCAGCACGAGGCAGTAGATAGAGGCCTGGATTTGGAGTCAGGGAACAGACCTGAGCTCTGCATCTTGTGGCTGGTTGACTTTGGGGAAGTCATTTAAATCTCTCCTTATCTCTAAAGTGCTAGGAATAATGCTTTCCTTCTCCTTAAGATCCAATTAGGGAAACAAAATCCCCTTCAAATATTTCCAACCCAGGGAATTTATAATAATGCAAAGGATTGCTTGTTCGGGTGATGGAGGCTCTAAGAGTCAGAAGGGCATGGTGAAGTCAGCCAGAGATTTCAGCAGCAAGAAGCCATACTGCCCCTTGGCAGGAGAGAAAAAGGCAGGAGAGAGAGTTCTGGAATCCAGGTGCAGAGGTCGGCCCGATGGGAGACGGAGCCCAGAGCAGAAGTCGCTACCTCTGCTCCATGGAGAAGATGTCAACTCCCACCGGCTCTTCCCATTGGCCAAACCCAGCCCAAAGCCAGTCGGTAACACTGGCCTGCCGAGTCAGGCCCCAGTAACACAGGTATCGCAGACAGTGAGGCGGAAATCTGAGGGCAAAGAAAGTACCTTTATAGGGTTATTGCGAGGATGAATATAATCAGAAAATACATAGGAAAGGCCTTTGTAAACTATAGAGCTCTATAAAACGTGATCAGATATGACTTCTAAGATGCATTTCATTGCAAACCTCAGGGACGTAACTTCCCTCTTCCGATCTCCTGTGACATTTTTCCTTGACTTGCCTTCTTACTTTCCTTTCCTTATTACTTCTTTCTGCCCAGTTCTCTTGATTTTTAATCGCACGTCCTGTCTTTCCTTGCATGACTTTGATCCCTGAGGCGAAGCCCACGTCTGAATTCATCTTCATAAACCTCACTCCACATTTCCTGTCGTAGTCAGTGAGTATTGGGAGGAAGAAAAGAAGGAAAGAGGAAAATAAAGAAGGAAGGAAGGGAAGTAAGAAAGGAAAGAAAAAGAATGAAGAAGGTGGAGGGAGGAAAGAAACCAGCATATCCTGAAATTCAACTAACTTACAATATAAACAGTGACTCCCATCTTGGGTGTTAATGGCATTAGGGCAGAAAATGCCTCATCATAGGGGATTGACAGGAGCATTGAAGGACATTTAGCATTCCTGAGCTGCACCCATAAGAGTCCCCAGTTCCCTCTAGTCATGACAAACACAGCCATCCACATGTCACACTGCCCCTAGGAAGCGTGAGCCACACTCTTGGCTGCAGGTGTCCATGCAGCCATCAAGCTTGGCCTCAAGACAAACTCAGGCACCTCTTCTCCCATGTTTCCAACCCATGACACTTCCCTTTCATCTTTGATTTGATTTGATGCTAAAATTATTCATTATCATGTCTGTTTAGGGAGAATGTGACTAAAGTGCAAATGATCTAGATATTTATTACCTACCCGCAATGCAAGAGACACAGAATGATCCAAAGCAAATTAGTGGAGGGGAATATTGTCATAGGGGACAATTCAGTTCAGAAAGGAACTAATCCTTTTGTCCTGTTGGGACAGAGCTATTATCTACTCAATCAGCAAACCTATTGATGAGTTACCCTATGCCAGGCATTGTGTTAGGTGCTGAGTACGTGGATGTAGATAGGACACAGTTCCTTTCTTCATGGAGTTTGTGATCTAATGACGGAGACTGAGAAGTGATCAGATTGATGGGGTTTAGGACACACCACCCCATAATATTTCAGGCTGAAGGGATTTGAGAAAACAGCAGAAGCAGGAAGGTTACTGTCGTCTTCCCCCATCCTTCTTCCCTGAAGCAGGTCATAAAACCTAGGAAGGATTTCCTGACCTTCCTCTGAATCAGGTCATACGACCCTCAAGTCAGAGGTGCCCTCCGCATGCCCAGATGGAAGGAACATCCTTATCTCTGAAGACAAAGGGGCACAGAGAAGAATCTGAACAAGCAGCCCTGGCTCATCTCTCCCAGTTTATTACCATTAGAGCATACTCTTTGCCCTAACATATTTCTCCACAATTCTCCACTCTTCATTGAACCTACTATAAAAAACACTCAGGTTTAACCATTTCTTCAGGTCTTCATTTCCTTATGAAGTCTCCAGTGTCACATAAAACTTGTATTATAGAAATATATATGTTTTTCTCTTATTAATCTGTCTTTTGTAATAGGGGTATCAGCCATGAACCTAAGATGGGGGGAGGAAAAGGTATGTTTCCTCCTCTGTAAGACAATTACAACACAATGTGTTAAAAATTATAACAGTGGCCAAGAGCCTTAAGGACACACCTGAGTGTGTTCCATTTCAACAGCTATTTGGGGACACTTTGAAAAGCCCTGGGTAATGACTGGTCCAAGCTGTGTACTTCCAGCAACTTCCCATCACAGTCAAGGCAGGGACCCTGGAGGGCAGAGAGGATACTGGTGAGGTGCCTGGGATAGCGATACCCCAAGTTACAACTGCAGGTTCAATTCAAGCCCTTGAACTGTGGGACCCACAAAAAAGCAGGCACCTGGTGCCAAAGCACAATCCATTGTATGACTTGACAAGACAATCCTTGTTTCTCTTCCCTATTAGCCCAGCTGACACATTAGCCTCTCTGTTGCTTAATGATGCAGCTGTTATTGTTGCTTTCCGAAATGAAGCACCACATGGATATACAGACATGTGTGTAGAAAATATTTATGGCCTCTCCCAATGAAATACGTGTCAGGGCAAGCTCTTCCACTGATTGCATTCACTTACAAGTGTCACTCCACCCCCCATTTGCTAAGAAATAAGGGTCCAGGAATGGCAACATGACCCTATAAAGATGTATGAAATGCACACTGTGAATTAGTCCTTAAAGATGGAAGGCTGTGAGCTTGCAAGTACTTAAATCTTTGTTCAAATTTCAGATTTCTCCTGCTTGAACTGTGGATGCTGAGTGTGATTCATCAGGGACTCAATCCTTTTCAGGCTTCAGACATGCTGAGAAATGACCCAATAATCCTGGAGGAAGATGAGCCCATCCTTTCTCTGAATTTTCAGAAACCCAATATGTGTATCCACTAAGAGAGTGAGACTGTAATATCTTGTCATGGTGGCCTGTTGTGTCATGGTTTCCAGCCCAGGACTTGGGATCAATAGGCACTGCACCAATGACTTTGTGGATTGATACGGGGCCTTGTCTGTCTTGGAGCTTTACGTGGGCATCACAGAGCCCACACAAAGCAGGGAGCTATGCACGAGTGTGCATGCGTGTGTGTGCGTGTGTACATGTGTATGCACGTCCTCTGTTATGTAGTCCTTATCTGTAAACCCTCCAGACATAAATGGAAAAGGAAATTCATTCAAATGAGATAATAAAGAATTTGAAAATGTTTTATAAACTGTAAAACACATGCTAATGATAGTTGTTAGTTGCCATTTTGTTATTAGTGCCCATTTAAAATCTTTGATTGTCACAATTAGTTATCATCATCAACATATATAGAGGGGAATTTTTGTTATTTAAAAAGCTGCAACTTGAGTTCCTCCTATGACCAGAACTATCCTTAAGAAAATACAGTGCTGGGAATTTGGGGGGCAGAAGGTAAAGCCATAAGGATTTTACTCTAAGGTAAAATTTATTATAAGCAAAGGTAAGGAAAAAGCAACCAGAAAAGAGCTGGGGAGAGGGCTAGAGGCTGGAGATGGTGGAGTCAGAGAACTTTTAAGAACTGGATGTCTTCAATTTAAATCTAAGTGGTGTGATACTGCGTTATAAATCCCCCTCCTTGCCTTAAAATTCCAGGAAGCCTTCTGCATACCCAACACTATAGGTCAGAAGGTATTTGGGAGAGGGAAGAAATCAGGGTGGCAATGAACATGAGGTGACAGTAGAAAAGAATCAGAGAGCAAGAGATGGCAAGACAGTCCCTGGAATTGGTCTCTTGACTGCACTAGAAATCTAGAGCCTACAGTTACTAGAAGAAATGTAAACTTGTCCAACAGGGTCTTTCCTCCTCATAAGGCAGAGCTAATGGTAACAGGGTGTGCTCACCATTGCTCTTAATGCTTTATTTGCATGAGTCCATTAAATCATCACCCCAAATTGATACAGGTATTATTATGCCCATTTTACAGACAAAGAAACAGACGTTGAGTCCCCTGCGCAAGATCATGTAGTGAGTAAGAACAGTACCTGGATGTAGGATCTGGACAGATGGACTTTTAGGGTCCATATTTTTGTTCACTGTGCTCTAAAGCCAATGTCATTTGAATCTCAAAAGTCAACAGGATCCCAGCTGACATCTGGGTTATAAATATGTTGTGATTAATAATTTTCAAACTAATGGATTTAGGGCTGAGCTGAGGTTTTTTTTTTTTTTTTTTGGTTTGTTTTTGTTTTTTCTTCTTAGAGACAGGATCTCGCTGTGTTGCCCAGGCTGGTGTTGAACTCCTAGTCTCAAGTGCTCCAGCTGCCTTGGCCTCCCAAAGTGCTGGGATTATAGGGACGAGCCACTGCGCCCAGCCCTTAGCTGAGTTTTGATGGTACTGTGAGTCTATTGGCAACCTTGGAAATCGGAAGTCAGGTCAGTGCTCACACACAGAAGCCCCAGCAGCCCGTGGAGGAGACAGCCCATTGGGATGGCTCTGGCATGAAGGGCATGCATCGGTCCTATCTCTGGGAGCCAGACCAGCACTGGCCAGACCTTAGGAGTATGAAACAGGGGCAGAGGAACTAACTGTGGTCTAGAAAAGGTGCAAACCAGATCCAGAAAACTCCCAAGGAAGCCATTCCAAGTTTAACATAACTTCCAAAGTCCAGGTAGTGTCCACATTGGAAATGCTAAACTTACCCTGAGACCCCTATCTCCAGACTGCTTCTTGAGTAAATAAAAACATTTTTACTCTCCTAGCCCCTATAACTTGTAGCCAAACATATTGTTTTGAATTTCGTGGCATTAAGTAGAGCAGGACCCCTTTTCTTGGGTTGGAATGATGGACTCGAGAAAGCTGAGCAGGCCAACCAAGGCAGTATGGGCCTCTAGGAGCCTGGAGTGGTCAGTGGGGGCCTCTGGATATGCCTGTAAGCACTAGGGAGCAAGTGAAAAAGTGTGTCAGTGAGACAAGATAGAGTGAGCCTGGCAAAGCAATGGGGCCCTGAGGAGGGAAGATGAAAGCAGGAAGGGTAGGATGGGAGAGTGAGGAGCAGTCCAGGGCTGCAGAGGAACAAGCAGAGGTTTGTGTCTGCATCCCCAGCCCTTTGCACAGGATGCCTGGGCCAACTGAAAGGGCTTCAGCTGGAAATGGCAATAAAGATGACATGGCTGCACGTGGTTCTTCAAGGCACCCTGCCAAGCTCTCTGGTTTAGACTTTTGAGTCCACAATCGGCCATCAGCCACACCTGCTTCCAGAGAAAGTATCTTCCAGAAATGAAAGGAATTTTTCTTAAAACCCTTTTAAGAATCTTGAGATTAAAGGAGTTGGGAAGATAAAATTATAGCGAGATACGAATAGTGTTGTGTACAGAAGGGCGGATCAGCAGCTGTACAGAGTCGTGGGTTCAGGGGTATACGAAGGCAGGGTGTTCCCTAATATTTCCCCAGCTTGCTCCCTGGTGGCTAAATTTGCTCCATCAATAATGTATCTTCCCTCCAATAGTCTTCTCTAGTACTCTAGTGCAGAGTTTTCTGGAACATATCAATACCCTGCCCTGAAATTATGCACTCAGCTCACTAGTTCCCCAGAAATAACTGGTGTACCTGGCAGGGGTGATGTCATAAAGGAGGTGGTGGCGAGGTGGATTTGAGAAAATGTTCTCCCTTTTTCCCCTCCTGCCAATATTTCCCATCCTAGAGAACACTCAGATGCCATCAAATGAGCAATAGAAACTAATATGGATTTAATGAGGTCCTTGGATTGACAGTACTTTGTTTTAAGGACTCTCTGGGCTCCAGCAGCATAATTTATTCATCACCTGCTACTCTCAGGAAGGGAAGACAGATGGTTTATCTATTTCCAAGTTGGAGGTTGGAGGTCTAAGATCATAGGCAGGATCCCATGGCAAATACCTCTGTCTGGCTGTGCTCCAAATCCCCTCCACCTCTGCCCTCCTCCTGTTCTAAAGAGTGACAATGCCAGAAACTCACGTTCCTAGCTTCCTTTGCAATTGAAGGTTGTTTAACAAAACTATGCCAGTAGGCCTCTGGAAGGATTTCTCCTCTTCGATCACAGGAGGGAGGCACACAAAGAGAACACTTCTTTGTGACTCTCCTTTCTGCCTTTGGACATGGTTACGTGAGGATAACCACTGAGGCTGTGGCAGCCATCTTGTGACCATGAGGAGAATGGTAAAGACTGGCTGAGATGACCACCTGGTGCCTTGATGTCATGGAAATGCTAAACTTACCCTGAGACCCGTATCTCTAGACTTCTTGTGGAGTAAAAAAAAATTTTACTCTCCTAGCCCCTGTAACTTATAGCCAAACACATTCTTTTGAATTTAGTTGCAGTAAGTAGAGCAGCACAGATAATAACATATCTGAAAATACAGAATGGCTGAGTTAAGGTGGCAGGTCAGAGGGCAGCGAGGATCCAACTATTCTAGGCTGGGGTGTTGGCAACACTCGGTAGGTGGTGGCAAGACATTTGCTTCAGACTTTAGCATGTCACGCACTGGGATTCCAATCACATGCTTACTGAGGCTGGATTGTTAAGGAAAGCGGCAGGAAACATTTCAGATGTTGAGTTATATTGGCTATTTCTTGAAGCTTCTGGCAAGGTCCTACAAGAAAATGATCAACCTAGGTTCGAGAAGATTTTTCCATAGGAACAGAAGAAAAGGAACTTTTCTGAGATGTTCCCTGTTGGTAGTTAGTGGTCTGAGTTGACTGAGACTTTCACAATTTGGAGACTTTCTGGAACCAGAAGCAGGGAAGTATAGACATAGCAAGAGATAAGACTGACAAAATCAGAGCCCAGGCCCCCAGACTCCTCTCCATTCAACACTCTTTGTCAGTACAGCAAAAAAAAAAAATAAAAAATAAAAACAAAACTCAAAGTCTGCTTGGCAAAGGTCTAATCCAAACGGGGCCTCCCCACCCAACCCTCTTGTTTTGAATTGCCTCAGAGCAGCCGCCATTAAGACAATATGGAGGAGAGACTCACAGTGCAGCCACGGCAGTGCCCAATCACATCTCCCTTCAAGAAAGAACTTGCAGTGAGACTGATTAGCTGACAGCCTCAGCTTTAGCGCTGAAATCACACTCTTTCTGAGCAGCCTCTAGTCCATGATGAGTACAGCAGGGGGCCAAGGGCCTGGCTATGTCTGCCCGACGTGGGGCTCTTCTAATGAGCTGCCTTTGCTCTGAAGCTCCCTGTCGAGTGAGCAAAGACTTTCATCAGATCTGCGTGATAGTCTGAGGCTTTTCCTGCCCGATCCTACTTTCTCCCCCATTTCTTGTCACACGTATGATATTTACACCATAGTCTGAAGGTTTTCTTTGTCCATTCCTTCCTCCTTACCCTTTTAACTTTCACAATTCTCACCCTCTTAAAAAAAAAATCTCTTGCGCTCCTAACCGCATGTCAGTATTCTGCTTCCTCAGGGATCCAAACTGACACGGTAGCAGGAATTGACTTGAAGCAAAGGCAGCAGAAAGCCCACTAAGATTTTGAGGCAACTGCATTGCCAGATAAACCCTACGGCCGGCCGAGAACAGGCTATGATGGTTGAACTCTGATTAACTCCAAAGACAATATCAAGATCCCAAAAACTTGATCCCAAATGAAATGAGCTGGAAAGGCTGTGCAATTTCTAAGTACAGCATCTTCCCAAACATCTCAGATGAGTCACAGAAGACAACAAATAAGGGACATTTCCCCAAAGAACAATGTTTTAGGCTGCCAGATGGGCTAACCAAGGAATCTAATCCTGTCTCATGCTCATTATTCCAGATCGACAGGACTAGACGTGTGCCAAAATACCAGTGGCCATTGTGTGTCTCTTATTACCCCCTTTTCCAAATGCAAGTTTTTATGGAAGTTATCCTCTTCCTTCTGCATCATTGTATTCAAAGCAGGTAAATTTTCTTTTAGTTATAAGTCATCACGTCGAGAAGTTATAGTGTGAAGATGTGAAGGGTGCAAATTACCCGGAGGTGCAGGATCAGGAGGTAGCCACAGGAACTGGAGGATCCAGTGGAGTGGCTCTCCCTTGGACAGTGGGTGACAGTGGCTATGGGGGAGGAAAGGTATCTAGAGATGATGGATGACCAACAGGACAGATTGTGGTGACTACTTTGGCAGAACATCCACAGACATGCCCAACGGTAGAAGCTGAAAACAACAGATTTTTGCTTTGTCAACCTCCTTTGCTGCCAAGACAGAGGGGAGTCACCTGGAGAGGCTTCTGGGAAGGTGTTCTTCTTTCTAACAAAAGGAGAGAGGTACATAGGGACAGTCTCTTCTGCTCCCTGCTTTCTTTCTGTGGCTACAGTCATGTGAGGGTGTGGTATCTGCAGCTCTGTTAGTTACTGTCAACCAGGAGAAAGAAAGAGAACGGCAGAGACACAAATCCAGGCCCTGACACCTGGAATAACCC
>JAQIFY010002638.1:0-13172 GCA_028533085.1 Varecia variegata | reverse complement strand
AACAACACATATCCAGTCTGGGCGCGGTGGCTCACGCCTGTAATCCTAGCACTCTGGAAGGCCAAAGTGGGAGGATTGCTTGAGGCCAGGAGTTCTGGACCAGCCTGAGCAAGAGCAAGGCCCCATCTCTACAATAATAGAAAAATTAGCCGGGTGTGGTGGCACATACCTGTAGTCCCAGCTACTTGGGAGGGAGAGGTGGGAGGATCGGAGCCCAGGAGTTTGAGGCTGCAGTGAGCTATAATCGTGCCACTGCACTCCAGCCTGGGTGACAGAGCGAGACCCTGTCTCTAAAAAAAAATAAATAAATAAGTAAGTAAAGTCTATTTGAGTTAAGCAAACATTGACATACAGACTTGACCTACATCTGAAAATGATTCAAAAACACATAGGGACATTCATGAACTCATCTGGGTTTACTGAATGCCTACTCTGTGCCAAGCACTGCACTAAGCACTAGGGGTGCAGCACCAAGCCCCCACCCTTCTGGAGCTCACATCTAGTCAGACAGACCATAAATAAGTTCACCAAATAGATAAATATGACCCTTTCAAAGAGTGCTAAGTGCTATGAGGGAAATAAAAGAGGGATGGGATGGAGAGGGACTGCAAGGTGGACGCTGCTGGCTTATGGGGGTGGTCACAAAAAGAGACTCCAAGAAGGTGTCATTTGAATGGAATCCTGAGGATGGGAAAGAGCCAGTCATGCACTGAGTAGCGGGAACAGCATTCCAAGCAGAGGGAACAGCCAGTACAAAGGCCTCAAGGTGGGAGTGAGATTGGCTTGGTGAGTAACAGGAAGAGGGACAATGTGGCTGGAGTGTAGGGTACAAGGAGGAGAGTAGTAGGAAGTGAAGCTGGAGAGGGAGGCAGGGGCTAAATCATGTTGTCCATAGGAAGGAATCGGGCTTTTATTCTAAGAGCATTTGTAGTGTTTAAGCAGGAGACCAAGGCAGTATGATTTGGGTTTTTTGTTTGTTTTAGAGATGGAGTCTCACTATGTTTCCCAGGCTGGAATGCAATGGCTGTTCACAGGTGCAATCATAGTGAACTGCTGCCTTGAACTCCTGGGCTCAAGCAATCCTCCCACCTTAGCCTGGGACTACAGGCATGTACCACTGTGCCTGGCTCCTCATACATTAATGGCAAAATGGTGCAGCCGCTGTGGAAAATAGTTTGGTGATTCCTCAAAAAGCTAAACAGTGTTGTCCCACGACCCAGCAATTTCACTCCTAGGTATATACCAACATGAATTGAAAACAGAGACTCAAATAGATTTTTATAAGACAATGTTCATTGCAGCATTATTCACAATAATCAAAAGGTAGAAAGAACCTGAGAGGCCATCAACAGATGAGTGGATAAACAAAATGTTGCATATACATGTAATGTAACATATTCAGCCATAATGAAGTTTTGATACATGCTAAAACGTGGATGAACCTTGAAAACCTTATGGTAAGTGAACTAGGCCAGATGCAAAAGGACAAATATTGTATAATTCCACTTAGGTGAAAAATCTCGAATAGGTCACTTCAAAAAGACAGAAAGTCGATTAGATGTTACCAAGGGCTGGGGGGAGAATGGGATGAGGGAATTACTGCTTAATGATTACACAGTTTCTGTTGGGGTGATGAAACAGTTTTGAAAACAGATAGTGGTGAAGGTTGCAACAATATTGTGAACGTAATTAATACTATTGAATTGTATACTTAAAAATAAATAAAACCGTCAAACGAAAAAAAGACAACTGAAACTACTTTTGTGTTACAGCTACAACTCTGTTGCAAGTAGAAACCGTTGTTATGGAAGGGGCAAACAGCTGCGAAGGAGGATAGACAGTCCTGGGTGACATATAGGAGGTGGTGCTTTGGGAAAGTTGTGCAGAGGAGATAATTGCGAGAAAGTAAGATTTCACAGTAAGATTTTCACAAGCAGAAATGAGAGAGGAAAAGTTCCTGGAAAGCTCTGAAACTTACTTTGCTAAGATACCAGGAGCCATTGCCTGGGTTATATTCTTGGCTCTGTTAGTAACTGGTTCTATGACCTCAGGACCTCCCTGTGCCTCAGTCTCATTTGAAAAACCGAAGTGACAATGATACCTCCAGCCTAAGGTTGCTGTCAGGATTAAATTAGTCAATGCATGTAAAAGCACTTAGATTAGTACTGGCACATAGCAAATGTTATATAAGTGTTAGCTAGTCTTGTGCTTGTCTAATTTTCTTCTTTTTTGTGAAAATAAATGTTTACTGTAGAAAAAATGCTAAGAAATTAAAAATCACTTACAATTTTACCACGCAGGAACAGTCACTGCTAACCGCTTGTTGTATTTTCTTCCACAACTTTTTGTACATAAATATGCACACATAGAGCTTATCAATGCACCTCTTTAGACTTTCTCCCTCAGCCCGCGCGCCCTGCTCAAAGATCCCCATTACTTTCCCACCACCGAGACAATGGCATTTGCTCACCTAAAATAAAGCCACGCCCCGACGTAATCACACGAAACCACGCCCCCAGATTGTCGCACGCGCATTCTAAGCGGTCGAAAGGGGGCGGGCGGCAGGGACAGCTCAAACGGAAGTGAAGCGTGGCCATGCGCAGTGACGACGAGGAGATCGCGAAAAAGTACGGGCCGCACAGCCAGCTGCGCTCGCTTCCGGAAGTGGCTCCGGCGACAGCATGCTTGCGGAGCTGGGCTTAATCGGGACCATTGGCGAAGATGACGAGGTGCCGGTGGAGCCCGAGTCTGACTCCGCAGACGAGGAGGAGGAGGTACGAGCCGATCGGGGCTGGGGGCACGGCTCCAGTCCCTTGGGGTTCCTTAACTGCTACCTTTCCCCGTGACTGCACAGACCCCTGTCCCCGAATCCTCAGCTGCCCCCGCCAGGCCGGGCGCTTTCCGGAGAAGGGTCTCACCGGGACCCCGAGATCTTCCCCAGTTTGCTCACCACTAGCTTTTCTCCACCTCCACGACTTTGCCCGTGTCATTTCTTTCGCCTTGCTGAACTCGGTATCCATTCACTGACCTGCGTAAGAGAGAGCAGAGAGATCGCAGGTAAGCTCCTGGTTCCCAGGAGCCGTGGTTATCCATCACTCGTATGTTCAGCGAGACAGTGTCGATTGAACACTCACGTGTGCTAGACTTAGTGTTAAGCGTTGGGGACGTAGCAGTGAACAAGATGGGCGCCACTCTCCTGAAGCTCATGGTGGCATGGAGGGGGGGCGGTTACAGACGTTATGGCAAGTAAAACGGGATCAGTGTCGTGAAAAAAGTGCCTGCCCTTCAAAGATTCAGCCCAGATGTTGCCCCTCTGCACTCTGATCTGCCTGCTTGACACATCCATTTGGATGTCCCATGGCCTCTACAAATTCACCTCTTCCAAAGCTGAACTGTGGTCTCGCTCACCCTCCCATCCTGTTTCTGTCTCAAGCCTGAAACCTTAGAGGCATTCTTGACAGCTTCTTCCTCCTCCCCCCCTCCAGGGCTCTGCAAGCTAGCTCATGAATCCCAGGCTTCTCCCTCCTCTCCATTCACGCTGTACCCGCCGTACTACAGTCCGCTGCCATCGCGTGCCTGGACACCTGCAGTCCAGATGTTCTTTCCTCTCAGCTCCATGGTCACCCTGCCTCTCCCTCTTCCCAGGAGCCCATCGTGCTGGGCAGAAAGCAGAAAGCCTTGCGGAAGAACCGCAGTGCTGATTTCAACCCAGACTTCGTTTTCACTGAGAAGGAGGGGATGTATGATGGCAGCTGGGCGCTGGCTGACGTCATGAGCCAGCTCAAGAAGAAGGTGAGACTGACAGTGATGGACAGTTCCAGACGTTGGGCTGTAAAGGCTGGACTGTGGGTTTCAGGGACTACCCCTGACCTCACTGCCTTCTACCTTCTGCTTACACTCAGCAGATGCTGGAACCCCTTTGAAAATAGGTAGTATAGTTTTGAGGGGGTGGGAAGAGGGGTCTTGATAGTATAAACTGTTGCAAAATGGATATATTGTAGACTTTAGTTACAAACACATTCATTGATCTATAGATGACATTTAGAAGTATCAAAAATATCTTATTTCCCTCACTATAAAACGTCCATGGCAGCTTTTCCTGGAGGAGGGAATGGTGAGCTAAGACTAACTTCAGTCTAGTATTAGGAGATACCTTCTTGATTTTACAGACATTAAAATGTGAGGAAAAAAAAAGTCCTAGAGGAAATCTGATGGTTCTAGCCCCATGGTTTAGGAACACTAAACATTACATAAATTCCTTGACACTTATATGTTAAAGCGGTCTCTTTTTTAGATGTACTTCTTGTTTTGAATATCAGAAAGAAATCTTTGTTATATCAGTTTGTAACAAAGAACAATTTAGCAGGCAGCCTTGGTAGTGTTTTAAAGCTAGACTCTGCCCCACAGATATTGCTGTTCTCTGTCACTTGCCAGGTGGTCGTACGTGGCATCACTTCCAGGGTTCCTGGTTCCCACACAGCACAGCCAAAGCTGCCACAAATGTCACTGCCAGGATCCTGTGCATTTCTGTGAATCTGGTTAACAAGCTAGAGGATGCATCAAAATCATTTTCCATTTCATGTACTTCAAAGAGAAATATTGCCCGCTCAGAACAGTTTAATCCCGACTCTGATGGTCCTTGCTCTGATTTAAATAAACCAGCATTGCCTTTTTAAGATCATCTTGAGAGGATTTTTTATTTTATATATATATATTTTTTTTTCCAGAGAATGTCAAAGAAATTTTTCTTTTTCAAATTAATTATAAAGTGTTTATTCTCCTGTTCCATGTTTTGATGAAAATTTATTTCAGGTTTATTTAACAGATATTATATTTGTTGCCAGGTCTTGGTATATAGACCCCACGTAATTAAGGACTTGGTCTTATGGAGCTTGTAGTCTGGCAGGGTAGGAAATAACGAGACACACAATTGCACAGTGAATTGCACTTGTGGTAAGTGCAGGTCAGGGTGCCTTGAGTGTGCAGGAAGGGTGACTACCACTTACTTACCTTCTAAAGTTTTACCAAGATCCAGCAGTACCTGAATTTGCTCAGATTTCAATATTTGAATTAATTATGTCTGATTGGCAAGCGGAAGGGTTTTTCCAAGTATCATTTACATATAATTCTTGTGTCTCTTAGTAATTCTATGGTTCTAAATAGTAAACACCTTCTAAAATGTGATTGTTTGTGAGCCAGGCGTGGCAGCGCACACCTGTAGCCCCAGCTACCTGGAAGACTGAGGCGGAGGAACCCTTGGGCCCAGGAGTTTGAGTCCAGCCTGGGCACCCTGTCTCTTAAAAAAAAAAAAAAGTAAAATGTGGATGTTTGTATTGGCGTTTGGTAATTTAAAGTTCCTTCACAAATAGGCCCATTATTTAATGCTGAGGGTTTTTTTTTTTGCCATGAATAATCTGCAGATAATCTGTCCAAGGACAGACAAGGCTTTTCTATATTAACATTTGACACATGACCCTCAGAGAAACCTGGCTTGGTCTCTTGGCCACATGTATGTTTCTTTTTCATCTCTTTGTTTTTATTTGCAGAGGGCAGCCACTACACTAGATGAGAAGATTGAGAAAGTTCGAAAGAAAAGGAAAACAGAGGTGAGAACGAAAAGCAGGTACTCCTCGTCGCAGTTATGCCCTGAGCTTCACTCCACACGACCCCACCATTTCTCCATTAGCCCGAGCTGGGGTGTGGCCGGGGCGGGCTCTCTGCTCTGGGTGCTCGTTGTTAATCTTCACGAAGGGCCCACACGGCGTTCTGTCCACTTTGTACAGCTGCATGTTGCTCTTCTTAGGTTCTGAATTTCCCGAAGTTCACAGTCACCCTTGCTTTATTTTAATTTTTTTCCAGGATAAAGAAGCCAAGTCCCAGGGGTCGGAGAATGAGAAAGAAGTGAAGGAGGGCCCCGAACCGGAGGAGCAGGGAGACCTTCAGGAGAAAGACGAGAAAGGCTCAGAGGATGAGGAATCCGAGACCGACTACTCTTCTGCTGACGAGAGCATCCTCACCAAAGCAGGTAGGCGTTACAGTGGGGGTGTCAAATGGGGACAGGAAGTGGGAAGGCGTCACCTTCATTCTATAGAATTCCTCCCCTCTTCTGCACAGTTGATATTTAAGATCCCCTGCCTGCTATGTCGAACTCCTTTCTTTTAGATTTTCTCTTCTCTTGGGCTTTTGTTCAGGGTGTCACACTTTGCAGGCAGTTCGCGGTTTCCCCATCTCTAGCCCCACGCACCCTCTGCATGCCTCTGATGCAAACTTACTTGGGGTGGCCCACATCAGATGGGTCCAGCCACGTAGTGGGTGCTCAGTAAGAATTTCTTGCAGAAATGTGTGCTAAAATACTGTAATGTAGCGTAGCGGTTGAGAGTCTGGTTTCTGGATAAGACTCTCCGGGTTTCCCTCCTGTAGGCGAGTTACTTCACTGCACTGCCACACAGTGTCCTCATCTGTGAAACGAGGCTGGTGGCAGTGGCCCCCTCATCGCTGGTGTGTGGGTGTAGTGAGGTTATCGTGTGAGCGGGTAGGGCAGTGTTCGGCAGAGTGCAAGTGCTCGCTAAGTCTGAGCCGTGCTCATCAGCGGTGTTTTTCTCCATAGATACACTCAAAGTAAAGGATCGGAAGAAGAAGAAGAAGAAGAAAGGACAGGTGAGCGTGGGTTTGGAACTCAATGTGCAGCTCGTTTTGGCAACCTGAAAGGATTTTGAGGTCATTTGGTTTGTTTGGGCCTTTTTTGCTGACTTCTTATCCTCTTTTGATTTTCTGGCGTAGGAAGCAGGAGGATTTTTTGAAGATGCCTCTGAGTATGATGAAAACCTCTCATTCCAGGACATGAACCTTTCCCGTCCTCTTCTGAAGGTAGCGATTTCCTTGGGCAACTGTGGGATTATTGCAGTAGCCCCGAACTGGCCTCCCTGGGCTCTGTTGTCCACACAGGTGCCAGAGAACCCCCTTTAACAATAATTTAAGGGTGCGGTGGCTCACGCCTATAATCCAAACACTTTGGGAGGCCAAGGTGGGGGGATCACTTGAGGCCAGGAGTTTGAGACCAGTCCAAGAGACAGAATGAGACCCTGTCTGTACAGAAAATTAAAAAATTAGCCAGGTGTGGTGGTACGCACCTGTAGTCCCAGCTACTCGGGAGGCTGAAGTGAGAGGATGGCTTGGGCCCAGGAGTTTGAGGCTTTAGTGAGATCTGATTGTGCCACTGCACTCCAGCCTGGGTGACAGAACAATGCCTTGTCTCTAAAAAAAAAACAAAAACAAAATAAAAACCCCAAAACTTCTGTGTGACTGGTACAGAAAAAGGAAGGAAAAAAAAAAAAGAAAAAAAACCCCAAAACAATCATTTCCATTGTGTCCCTCTTCTCTAAGCCCTTCAGTGGCTTCCAGTTTCACTTGACGTAAAACCCAAAGTCCTTACATTGACCTACAAGACTCTGCCCCTTCTGGTCCCCTCTGATGGCATCTCCTAGCACCATTCTGCTCTGGCATGCTGGCCTCCTCGCTGGCCCTCAGACAGGTTATGTATCCTCTTCCTCAGGGCCTTTTGCACTTGCTGTTCCCTCCACCTGGTAGACTCTTCCAGGAATCTGTTGGGGTGCTTCCTTACCTCCTTCAGTGTTCAACTCAACATCCCTTGCTCAATGAGACCTTCCCTGACAGCCCTGTTGAGTGTTGAACCCCTTCCTCCTTCCCTGGCCCCCATGGCTGCTGCATTTTTCTCCAGAGCGTCTATATCCACATGGCATGTGTTTGGGTTTTGGTCCGTTTTTTTCCTACCAGACTGTAAGATTCCTGAGGACAGGGTTTTTGTTTCTTTGGCTTCCTGCTGTGTCCTCAGTGCCTGCCAAGGTCGTAGGCGCTCAGTAAACGTCTGTGGAATGAATGAGCGGGACTGATAACAGTGACCACTTGTCTGGACACTTGCCCTGTTTGTGTTGTACTGAGACACCTGCCCCCCATCTTTTCTCCTCAGGCCATTACAGCCATGGGCTTCAAGCAGCCCACCCCGATCCAGAAGGCGTGCATACCTGTGGGTCTGCTGGGGAAGGACATCTGTGCCTGTGCAGCCACTGGGACAGGTAAAAAGGATAGGGACTCGGGGGTGGGTGGAAGGATGTTGAATCCAGAACAGGGCTCTAGGTTGACTTAACAAAAGGCTAATTTTGCTAAAAATGCTTAGTTTTTGAACTGTTTGAAACATTTGTAGAAATTCATATTGGATTAGTGGTTTTAATGGCTTTTGAAGATTTGGGAGGACTTAGAGTTGACCAGCTTCCATTTTGTCTTCATAGTAGCAGTTGACAGAATGTTCAGTTTCTCCCCTGTTCCCTGTGGCTGTAGTGGGAGGGAAGTGGGGGCACAGGGAGGGTCCTCTCTGGGGGGAGTGGCTGAGAAGAGAGTGCCCAGCACAGCCCGGACTACCCATCCCAGCGGCAGGAGAGCTGGGGGTGGGGCGGGTAGGGGTGCAGGGTAGACGGGGGCCTCTCCATCTTGGCTCCAGCACAAAGTTGCCTCTCTGTCTTGGCTCTCTGCAACCCAGGAGTGAGGGGAGAGACAGATTGAACAGTCCAGTCCTTAAAATGCTGTGATGAAGACAGAATCTAAACCCTGTCTACTGCCAATACACAGCTTAAAGGAATAGGACGGTCGGCCGAGTTGGCCTGTTCCTGCAGAGCCCAGGAATCAGCTTTCCTGTGAACCTGGGTGGGATGGGTCAGCGATCCTCAGTTCTGTCTCTTCAGGTCACAAGTGACAAGTGACAAGTGACAGCAGTGTATGTGCTCAGCCCTGCGTGGGTCATTCTTTGCAGCACTTGGTCCCTTCTCCCAGACCACGTAGCCTGTGGCTGGGGCCCAGCGTGTGCAGCGTTGCATTCTAAAGACGACCTCTCCTTGTTTTGTTGGGCGTTGGCCTCTTTCCATCTTGGGGAAAGAGCGAGAATTGCCACTCTTTGCTCGTTCACATGCTGCGGGCAGGAAGTTAAATGATTCCATTTTTTGGAGGCAGTTTGGCAGTAGATTGTCTCACTCTTAAAAGTGTTACTGTGCGTTATTCAGTTAACCTATTTAGATTAATTTATGCTGAAGAAATAAAGATGGACTTGTCAGAGGCTGAGAGGGCTGGCTCACTTCCGTGTTTGGAGCAAGTGACAAAACTAGGGTTTTATGAACTATGATTTGTAATAATTAGCTTCTTTAATTTTTTAAAACATTTCTGATTTTGAATAGATAATACATGTAATGATTCAAAAATCAAATACTTTAGAAAGGCGTACAGTAAAAAAAGTTCCCCGGCCGGGTGTGGTGGCTCACGCCTGTAATCCTAGCACTCTGGGAGGCCAAGGCGGGAGGATCGTTTGAGCTCAGGAGTTCAAGACCAGCCTGAGCAAGAGTGAGACCCCCGTCTCTACTAAAAAAATAGAAGGAAATTATCTGGACAACTAAAAATATATATAGAAAAAATTAGCCGGGCATGGTGGCACATGCCTGTAGTCTCAGCTACTTGGGAGGCTGAGGCAGAAGGATCGCTTGAGCCTGGGAGTTTGAGGTTGCTGTGAGCTCGGCTGACACCACGGCACTCTAGCCCAGGCAAGAGAGCGAGACTTTGTCTCAAAAAAATAAATAAATAAATAAATAGTGCAGGAGAAGAGGTTCAGTCCAGTAATGGGTCACAGGTTTCAATGGGTCTGGGGACGGTCATCTTCATTTAATCCTCTTGGGGTATCTCTGTGACCATGGCCTCCTGGCCCCACCATGTTTGGCCCTTCATAGGAGTAAATATTTTATAAAAGGGGTGTTCACCACTACATTGTGTATTAGTGTAAAACAACTGAAACGTCCAACCATAGAGATCGGTTACTTCTATAATGGAAATAGTAATGTACTAGAATACTATGCAACCATTTTAAAAAAGGGAAGAGTATTTAAAGAAATGGAAAAATATATATTCTTAAGTTTTTGAAAAAGGGAGGATGCAAGACTAAAATTTGTTTTTTTATATTTCTGTCTGTAAAAAAAAGATTGGTAATATAGATACCATTATGTTAATAATGTTTCTTTCTGGTCTGCTGGATTATGGGTGATTTTTATTATTTTCATGCTTTTTTGTATTTCTGAGAGATTTTTACACTGCCCTTGTGATTCAAGAACATAAAAAAAGTTCTATAAAAAATAAGTTGCTTCATTTCCCCCTGACCAGACTTGCAGGTTTTCTGTGCTCAAATGATTGCCCAACCCTGGAAGGGATTGACCCTCTTCTCGTTGCTTCCTTGCTGCCCTTCCTCCAGGTAAAACTGCTGCTTTTGCCCTGCCCGTCTTGGAGCGTCTGATCTACAAACCCCTCCAGGCCCCAGTCACCCGCGTGCTGGTGCTGGTCCCCACCCGAGAGCTGGGCATCCAGGTACACTCCGTCACCAGGCAGCTGGCCCAGTTCTGCAACATCACCACCTGCCTGGCTGTGGGTGAGTTTCTGGCCGAGGGCTGCCGGTCCCCGAGAGACCGAGATGTGGTAGAGGATGGACGCTTTCCGCCATCTGCGGGTGACGGCCTTTATATTGATTGAATCCACTTAAAAACCGGATGACATTTTCATAGTACATTAATGGGGGGAGGATTTGATTGAGACTTAACAAACCTTGAAAAATGATACCTCAAAATCATGGGAAAAAAGCCTTTCTCAGTATTGCGTAAATTTAGGATATAATTTCTGCTTAGCATGAATAATGAATTAAATATTATTTTGGGGAGAGGTTGCCCTCCCTGGGCAATTGGAAATCAGAGTGATTTTTGTCTCCATGTACAAAGACTTCATCAATTTCCAAAGCTCCTTCTCTCAGTGCTCAGATGGTTCGATCATTCTATTCTGAAGTGTCTTTGTGTCGCCATCGTTTTTGATTTTCTCACTTAGCACAATTGCAGTTTCATAATCTGACTATCCCATTGTGTTGGGATATCTATGAGCATGGGGCCTCTGTCCGTCTTGTTCTTTGGTGTTTCCTCTGTATCTGGCACAAGGCCTGGCAGGTGGCAGGTATTGGGTTAATGCTGGTGAGTGACTGACCTGGCCACCTGGTGGGGCTCTCCTCTGCAGGTGGCCTGGACGTGAAGTCCCAAGAAGCAGCTCTTCGGGCAGCGCCAGACATCCTCATCGCCACCCCGGGTCGGCTTATCGATCACCTCCACAACTGCCCTTCCTTCCACCTGAGCAGCATCGAGGTGCTCATCCTGGACGAGGCTGACAGGTACACGACACATGGCGGGGCCCCAGGCACTCTGGAATCCCAAGGCCCATGTCCTGGCTGTGGCCCTGCCGCCCTGAGTTATTCTTCGTGGCGGTCGGCCATCGCCTTTGGTGTGTGATGCCAGTTCAGCTGCTCACACTGGGGCCTCCGTCCATCCTTAGCCCACATTTTCCTGTGTGTCTCTCTCTTTCGGTAATATGACAGTTAAGAGGTAAGGTGGGTCAAATGCCAGCTTTGCCACTTCCTGAGATTTGGAAGCATTGTTTAGATTATCAAAGCAAATTATTTGGCATTTGTAAATGGGAGATAAGAACAGTACCCGCCCCACGGTGTTGAGGGTCCAGGGAGTAATGCAGGGGACAGGCCAGTGAGGCTCCTGCAGATGGCCTCTGGGATGGGGGGGTGCGGGAGGGGGAGCTCCCTCTCTCCAACTCTACGCTTCCTCCCTCCCTCCCTCCTCCTGCATTCTGCATGGGTCCCATCTGCTCACCTCTTTCTTTCGTGACTGAACAGAATGGACTCCTCAAGAACTGGACTGATGACGGGGGCGGGGGCGGGGCAAGGCAAGGCGGTCACAAACAGCCTGAGAGCATGGGAGGTTCACTCAGATTGAAGCACCCCAGGGCTCTGCAGCTCCTAAACAAGCATCAGATCCCAAATACCTCGGCCTCTCCCAGCTCAGTGGATGGCAGCTCCATCCTGCCAGGTTCAGGCAGCATTGCCGGCATCTGGTCTCATTTTCACACCCCAGCACACCCATTGGTAAAGCTCGTCTGCACAGCCCCACCTTGGGCCTTCTGCACTTGCTGATCTCTCAGCTGGAGCAGCCTCCTTTGCCTCCTTCATGTTTTTGCTCCACTTGTCACTTCATTAGGGGGCCTTTGCTGCCCGCTCTGTCGGTCCCTGTCCTGCCTTGCTCCTCCCCTCCTGCCCGCGTCCTCTGGCTGCTGGGCCTCTCTGACTTAGTGCGTTGCCACCGAGGGGTCGTGTAGCGTTTGTGTTCTTCCTCTCCCCTGGGAGGAGGTATTCCTGAAGGGGATGCTGCCATACCCCTGTACCTAGGGCTGTGTCTAGTACACAGCAGGTGCTCAGTGAGTATTTGTTGAACACCGATTGGCTGGTACCCCCAGAACAAATGAAGCATTCCTGAGGCCTGGAGGAGGTAAAGGGGACCACTTGAAGCCAAGGGGACATGATCTGACTTAGATTTTAAAGGGGAAGATTTAAAGGGGAAACTGTATTCTTAAAAGATGTCAGTGTCTTGAAAGAACAAGAGAGGCTGAGGCAGCGGTTGAAATTAAGGAGACTGAGGAGACAGGACAGCTCAGTGCCAGACCTGGTCCTAGACTGGAGCCTGTCCAGGGTGGGGAAGTGCCGGAATCAAGGTAATCTCATAGATTATTATTATCTACAAAGAGAAGAAGGTCCCTTTGCTGCAGAGAGACCTGGCAGACACCACCATGTCCAAGTGAGCAAACGCACAGCCTCGGTTCTGCAACAGACTGGCCACTGCTGCCACCTAATGGAGTGGACACGAAGGTCACAGCCTCGCCCAGGAGTGTTCTCCCACGACGATTTCTCTGTGTCAGTGACCAGGAAACAATTAGACAAATCCAGTGTGTGAAAAGGGTGAAGGGACTTTTCTAGACGAAGGGAGGCTGAAGAGCTGTGGCAGCTAAGTACGAGAATTTTGGTTCTTGGACAAAAACAGTTATAAAATGACACTTTTGGGACACTTTTGAATGTGGCCTGGACTTTAGATATTATTCAAACACTTCAATGTTTGTCTTGGGTATGATGATGACATTGTTATGCAGGAGGAGGTCACTGTCCTTAGGAGTTGTGAGTTGAGTCCTAGGCACAACCAGTTACAGCCGAGAGCTGTGTGCAGTTCGGTGTCCCTCACCATGACAGAAGA
>JAQIFY010002637.1:0-13173 GCA_028533085.1 Varecia variegata | reverse complement strand
GCCGGATTTTATGTTTTCATTGCTGAATTCTGAGCACTCAAAAGTCAGAACAAGGTTATCTCTGTGGTTAGTTGTGTGTGGGTAATAACTGGGAAGGGGCGTATAGGAACCTCCAGGGATACTGGAAACCTTATATACCTTGACCTGGTACATAGACCTGTGCACAGACGTGAAAATTCATTGAGCTGTACGGTTTGGATTAGTGTACTTTATTGTAAGTATGTCATATCTTAATTTAAAATAATTGTAAGGGAATGGCTCATACTACGAAATGTAACAACATGGTTTAGGAGTATGAAGAATGAGGAAAGCACTTAGCTGATTATTTGGGAACTAACTTGGAAATTGTCAAGATTAGGCTGAATAGATTACTGGGGGTAGAAACAAGATAGGTAAGATGGTTAAGAAAGCAAATATAAAGCGGTATATTTAAATGTGTGGCTGTAAAAAGGAAAACAAGTAGGAAATGGTATTTAGAAATGACAATCTAGGTGCTAGTTGTGCTCAATGTAATTGGGTTGTCACTGCTTCTAAGTGTTTTCAGTGGAAATGCTAAAATATGTATTTTTAAAATACAAAATGAGTTTATATTACTTCTAACTCAAATGTAATGGTATAGAATTTAAAACTCCACTTTTGATTTTTTTAACCCATATCTTTTTCCTTGTACACAAAAGCTCGTGGTTCCTATTGATAAAATATTAACATAATTACCCTCTCTTACAGTGATTTTCCAATGTTAGCTCAATCTTGCATTCCTGAAGTCAATTAGGCTATAATGTATTATTCTTTTCATAAATTGATGAATTAAGTTTGCTATATTTTGTTTAGAAGTTTTTGCATCCATGTTTATGAGACTGGCCTTTAATTTTTCATTCTTGTAATGTCTTTATCTGGTGTTGGTGTTCAGACTGCTGATTTCTCTGGAAGACTTTTTAGAATGATATTCTTTCTCCTTTAAGTGTTTGGGAGAAGTCATCAATGTAGCCATCTGAGCCTGGATTTCATTTTGTGGGATTCTATTTATGATTCAATTTCTTTAATAAATATATGACTAGTAATATATTTTGTAACACCTAGTGTCATTTCTGTTAAATTTTTTCTAGGAAGTGGCCCATTTAATCTAAAATTTTAAATGCATTAAAGTCATTCACAATGTCCTCTACTGTCTTTTTAATGTCTATAAAATCTATAGTCATACTTCCTTCTTGGAAAAAATTCTTTACCTTGGCTATTTTTGCCTTTTCATTATTTTCTTAATCAATCACATATCATTTAATATGATAAATTTATATCTGCCAATATAAAAGTAATATAAAAATCAGTTTTATTATATTTCTTCAAGAATCAACTTTTGGATTTCTCATTACATATTTGTTTTTGTTTCATTAGTTTCCACACTTCAATTATTTCCTTTCTTATACTTCCTTTGGGTTATTACTTTTCTTGTTTTTCTCCAAACTTCTTGAGTTATATATTTTGGTCATTAATTTTCTGTCATTTTTCTTTTGTGACACAGGCATTTAAAGCTATCCATTTCAGTTAGCACAGCTCTAATTGCATCCCACAAGTTTTGACATGGAGCATATTCATTATCATCCACTAAAACATTATGTTCTAATTTTCATTATGACTTCTTTCATTCACTGGTTATCTAGACATATATTTCCAAAACAGAACTTTTCATTACTGGTTTCTAGGTTATTAGCATTGTAGTCAGAAAAATTTTTTTAGTCCACTGGTATTTATTGAGACTTATTTTATGGTCCAGCACATGGTCAAACTAAGTATTTCAGGAGACCTGAAGTGAATTTACTTTGCAGTTCTTGTGTGCACTATGTTTTGTATAAGTCCAGTAAGTCAAGTTGGTTATTTGGATAGTTCAAATGTTCTACAACATTATTGATTTGTCTGCTGCTTCCACCAGTTAAAGAGGTATGATTAAAATCTCCTATTACAATAGCAGAATTGCCATTGCCCTTGCTAGTTCTGGAGATATTTGTTTCATATATTTTGAAGGTATTTTATTAGATGCATAAGAATTTTGAGTTATTATTTATTCCTGGTACACTGAATATTTATTTCAATAATTTTATTGCTTTAAAATCTACTTTCTCTAGTACTAATATAGCATGGTTATTTCTTTTTCCATGCTTTTATCTTTTTTAATTATTTATTTTTTATTTCAGGAAATTACATGGGTACATTTTGGTTACATATTATGACTTATCTTTTGATATACTGGTATTTTTTAGATATGTCTCTAAAGATACTACAAACGTTTGTTTTCAAATATCCAATCTGATAATCTTAGTCTTTTATAGTAGTATTTAGTTCATTTACATTTATAGTTGTTTACTGACATAATTAGGTTTTCATCATCTTACTAAGTACTTCCTATTTATCTTGACTCTTCTATGTGTTTTTTTACTTTCCTTTATTACCTACTTTTGTACTATTTTTTATTACTCCATACCTCTCCTCCTACAATAGTATGGGAATTATACACTTTTTCTTGTGGTAAAATATACATAACAAACTTTGCCATTTTTAAATACACAGTTCCGTGGCATTAAGTAAATTCACATTGTTGTGCAACCATCACCACCAATCTCCAGAATTTTTTCATCGTCCCAAAGTGAAATTCTGTACCAATTAAACACTAACTTGTTATTCTCCCCTTCTCTCAGCCCCTGACAAACACCATTATACCTTGTCTCTATGAATTTAAATATCTCATATAAATGGAATCATATTGCATTTATCCTTTGTGACTGACTTATTTAACTTAGCTTAATGTTCAAAGTTCTTCCATGTTGCATAATGGATCAGAATTTCATTACTTTTCAAAGTTGAATAATAATCCATTATATGTATATACCACACATTGTGTTGATCCATTCATCTATCAATGGACACTTGGGTTGCTTTCACCTGTTAGCTATTGTGAATGCTACTATGAACACGGGAGTACAAATACCTGTCCGAGTTCTTGCTTTCACTTCTTTTGGGTATATACTCAGAAGTGGAATTGTTGGATTATATATTAATGCCATGTTAATGTTTTAAGTTACTGCCATATTGTTTTCCACACCAGTGGTGCTATTTCACATTACCACCAGCAATGCACAAAGCTTCTAGTTTCTCCATCACATTATTATCTTCTGTTTTTTGGGTAATAGCCATCCTAATGGGTATGAAGTGGTATTTCATACTGTGTGTGTGTGTGTGTGTGTGTGTGTGTGTGTGTGTGTGTGTGTGTTTTGAGATGGGGTCTTGCTATGTTGTCTAGGCTGGTCTTGAATTCCTGGACTCAAGCAATCCTCCTGAGTAGCTAGGACTACAGGAGCATGCCACAGTGCCTGGCTTCTCATTGTGGTTTCGACTGTTTTTCCCTAATAAGTAGTAATATTGAACACCTTTTTGTGTGCTTAGTGGTGATTTGTGTATCTTCTTTGGAGAAATATCTACTCAGATCCTTTGCCCATTTTTTAATTCAGTGGTTTTCTTGTTGAGTTGTAGTTCTTTATATATTCTGAGTATCAATCCCTCATCAGATATATTTAGGTCATTAAATATGAAATGTCTGATTTCGAATCAAAAGCGTGGTTTATTATATTAAGAAGCAGTACAATTAATCAAATTATGTGCAGTACAATTAATCAAATTATGTGCCTAAACTACTGACACAATTTTTCCATCTTAATGGTAGCTTGTTTATGCCAGCAGCGAAGAAGCCTGGAGAGCGAATGGCAATGAAATCTCGAAAGGTGTCTTCCATAGCTTGTTGAGAATTGAGTATTTTTCCTTGCAAGAAGTGGTCCAAACCCTCGAAGTGATAGTCAGTTGGTACAAGGTCTGGTGAATATGGTGGATGACAGAGAGTTTCCAAGTCCAGCCTCTGTAGTTATAAGCAGTGTTGTTTGTGCAATGTGTGGCAAGAGGACTGGCCTGTCTCTGTCAACCAATCTCGCTGCTTAATCGCAAGCATCCTCATCATTTCATCCAGTTGGCTGCAGTAGACATCCGCTGTAATCCACTGACCAGGCTTCATGAAGCTGTAGTGGATAATACCAGCACTGGACACCAAACAGACACCATTAGCTTTTTTTGATGAATATTTGGTTTTGGACTGTGTTTTGACACTGCATCTTTATCCAACCATTGTGCCAAATTCTTGCAATTATCAAAAATAATACATTTTTCATCACACATAATATGGTGTAGAAATGGCTCATCTTTATGTTGTGAAAGCAAAGAAAGGCAAGCTTCAAGACAATTTCTCTTCTGACACTCATTTAATTCATGCAGAACCCATTTATCCAGCTTCTTTACCGTGCCAATTTGTTTCAAATGGTGCAATGTTGCTGGAACTGTAACCTCAAACCTTGCTGCTAATTCATGTGTCCACTGAGATGGATTTGCATCCACTACAACTTTTAGCTCATCATTATCCACCTTGGTCTCAGGTTGCCTATGAGCCTCATTTTCCAGATTAAAATCACCAGATTGGAACTTCAAAGCATTGATAATACTGGGGGTTCATTAGCCATATCCTTCCCAAACACTTCGTTGATATTTCAAGTTGTCTGCACTGTACTGGTTCCATGACGGACTCATATTAAAAAATAACACAAATTTTTGACTTATCCATGGTTTCACAAAAATTGCCCCCCCCAAAAAAACTTTAAAAGATAATCATAAGCCAAAATGTGAGTTTGAAAGACTGAAGATATATCTTCATAATAAAAATAAAACAAGTGTCGAAGTGAAATGTCAGAGATACCAACTGTCAAACTTTGTGCTTAAGGAGATCAGACATTTCATACTTAATAACCTAATAACAATTTGCAAATATTTTCTCTCATTCCATGGGTTGCCTTTTCACTCTTTTGATATTGTCCTTTGATCTTCAAAACTTTTAATTTTAATAAAGTCTAATTTATTTTTATTTTTTTCTTTTGCTGCCTGTGCTTTGGTGTCATATCTAAGAGATCATTGCCAAATCCAATGTTGTGAAGGTTTTTCATTCTGTTTACTTCTAAGAGTTTTATAGTTTTTACTCCTATGTTTAAGTCTTTGATCCACTTTGAGTTAATTTTTGGATATGGTGTAAGCAGAGGTCCAACCTTTTTGTATGCTTTTTAAAATTGTTCTTTTAGGGTTGCCCCAAAAATTACAACATGCATTCTTCAGTTATCAGAATCTGATATCAACTTGTACATGTGTGGAAAAGAGAGTTAACATAGTAGGCCTGAGACTGATATCCTTAGAAAGACCTGCTTGCAAGGGTGGCCCTTGGCTGATGTCTGGAAACTACAATTTGTCAGGGTGGAGGGTGAGGGAGGTTTCTCACCATTTCCAGAACTGATAAGTACCTTACCATTTTAAAACTGTATAACAACGTGGTTTATGCTGAACAGCGGCTTGCTCTCTGAAAGCATGGAACTTCAGTATGTGCTAGGCAGAAGGTCCGTACATGATCAACCTCCAGTAAAATTCCTGGGCATTGAGACTTTAATGAGCTTCCTTGGTAGACAACATTTTGTAGATGCTGTAACAGTGATTACTGGAGGAATTAAGCAAACCCTATGTGACTCCACTGAGAGAGGAATCTCAGAAGCTTATTTCCTCTAGACTTCATCCCGTGTGTCTTTTTCCTTTGCTGATCTTGCTTTGTATCTTGTAATAAATCACAGCCATGAATACAACTATATACTAAGTCATGTGAGTCCTCCAACCAAATGACAGAGCCTGGGGTGATCTTGGGGACCCCCCAAAAAGGATATTTTACCCTCTTACTAAACTGCAAGGTGCTTAGAATAGTTAATCCCCTCAACAGTACTGGCATTGTCATGCATTTCAATTAGAACCCCCCCCCCCACCATTCTTCTTGTTTTGTAAATTATTGAGATATACCACATAATTACTTTTTAAATCTTCATTTCTCCTATACCTTTGACTTTTCATTTAAAAGTACTTTCCTTCTTCCCTGAGAATGCTATAGTATGTTCTTTAGAGTGGGTCTAATTCTAAAGTAACAAATCAGTTTTTGTTATTTATGTGAAAATTATTTTATATTCATTCTTGAAGGCTCTTTTCTGGGGTACAGAATCCCTGAGGTTTATAGAATTATTTGACAGTTTATGTTGAGAATCAGATATCAGTATAATTGCTGCACTCAAGGTAAACTTTTTCCTTCCAGCTACTTCATAGATTTTCTTTTTGGCTTTGATTTTTTTAAGCAGTTTTTCTCTGCTTCTAAACTCCTTAAAAGGGTTTTATTGAATTTGTGTCTTGATGTTTTTCACCATTTTCAAAATATTTAAGCCATAAGTTTTTCAAATATTATATCTGCTCTATTTTCTCTTTCCTCTCCTTTTTTTGTTAAAACTCCAGTTACACAGATATTAGAAATCACCACAGGCAGACTTTGGAGATATTGTGGGTTTGGTTCCAGACCACTGCAACAAACTGAGTTATGTGACTTTTTTGGTTTCCCAGTGCATAAAAAAGCTATGTTTACACTAAAATACTGTAATTTATTAAGTGTGCTATAGCACTGTCTAAAAACATGATGTACCTACCTTAATTTTAAAAGTACTTTATTACTAAAAATTGCTAATGATCATGTGAGCCTTTGGTGAGTCAATCTTTTTGCTGGTAGAGGGTTTGCTTCACTGTTGATGGCTGCTGACTGCTCAGGGTTGTGGTTGCTAAAGGTTGAGATGGCTGAGGCAGTTTCTTAAAATAAGACAATGAAGTTTGACACATCGATTTACTCTTCCTTTCACAAAAGATTTCTCTATAGTATGCAGTGCTGTTTGACTGCATTTAACTCACAGAACTTCTTTTAAAACTAGAGTCAATTCTCTCAAATCCCTGCTGCTTTATCAATTAAGTTTATGTAATAATATAAATATCTTGTTGCCATTTCAACAATATTCATAGCATTTTCACCAGGAGTAGGTTCTATCTCAGGAAACTACTTTCTTTGCTCATCCACAAGAAGCAACTGCTCATCCATTCAACTTTTATGATGAGATTGCAACAATTTAGTGACTTTCAGGCTCCACTTCTAATTCTAGTTCTCTTGCTATTTCTGCCATGTGTGCAGTGACTTCCTCTACTGAAGTCTTCAACCCCCTCAAAGTCATCCATGAGGGTAGAAATCAACTCTTAAACTGTTAATGTTGATATTTTGACCTCCTCCCATGAATCACAAATGTTCCTAATGGCATCTAGAATGATAAACTCTTTCCAGAAAACTTTCAATTTACTTTGCCCAGATCCATCAAAGACATCAGTATACATGGCAGCTAAAGCCTTACAAAATATATGTCTTTCTTTTTTTGTTGAGACAGGGTCTTGCTCTGTCACCTAGGCAAGAGTGCAGTGGTGCAATTAGTTCACTGCAGCCTTGAACTCCCGGGCTTAGTGATCCGCCTGTGAAATATATTTCTTAAATAATAAGACTTGAAAGTCGAAATTACTCCTTGGTCCACAGGCTGAAGAATGGATATTAGCAAGCATAAAAACAACTTTAATATCCTTGTACATCTCCATCGGAGCTCTTGGGTGACTAGGTATATTGTCGATAAGTAGTAATATTTTGAAAGCAGTCTTTTTCTGAGCAATAGGTCTCAACAGCAGGATAAAAAGATTCAGTAAATCATGCTGTAAACAGACGTGTTGTCACTCAGGCTTTGTTGTTCCACTTACAGAGCACAGGCACAGTAGAATTAGCATCATTCCTAGGTACTCTTGAATTGTCAGAATGGTAAATGAGCACAGGCTTCAATTTAAAGTCACCAGATATATTAGCTCCTAACAAGAGTCAGCCTGTCTGTCCTTTGAAGCTAGGCATTGACTTCTTTAAGCTATGAAAGTCTTAGATGATATCTTCTAACAGAAGGCTATTTCTTCTACATTAAAAATCTGTTGTTTAGTGTATCAACCTTCATCAATTACCCTAGCTAGATGTTATGGATAACTTGCTACAGCTTATCCATCAGCACTTGCTGCTTCACCTTGCACTTTTATGTTATGGAGATGGTTTCTTTACTTAAGCCTCGTGCACCAACTGCTAGCTTCATACTTTTCTTCTGCAGCTTCCTCACCTCTCTCAGTCTTCACAGAATTGAAGAGAGGACTCTGCTCTAAATTAGATTTTGGCTTCAGGGAATGTTGTAGCTGGTGTGATCTATCCAGACCACACATACTTTCTCTGTATCAGCAATAAAGCTGTTTTGCTTTTTTGTCATTCATGTGTTCACTGGAGTGGCACTTTGCATTTCCTTGAAGAACTTGTCCTTTGCAAAAACAACTTGGCTAACTGGTGTGAGGGGCCTAGCTTTCCCTGAGCTTTTGAAATGTCTTCCTCATTTTTTGTAGAGATGGGGTCTTTCTGCGTTGCCCACGCTGGTTTCAAAACTCCTGGCCTCAAGTGATCCTTCTGCCTTAGCTTCCTGAAGTGCTGAGATTACAGGTGTGAGCCACCGTGCCCATTGGCCATGATTATTTTTGATTGTATGTTCTTATTTATAAAATAAACTAACAAGTACAAAATTGTTGGCATAAATAATTTGAGGCCTAAAATGATATTTTCTTCTAGAGAAGTCTTACTTTCATTTCTTCCAGGTGCCTGGCAGAACTCATAACACCAAGATCATCTCAATCTAATTTAGGGACTAAATTCTGAAGCTGAGTTACAACCCTTCTGAAGAACATGTATTTCTAGTTCACACTTATTCTCAAGTACAACCCTTTGGGGTCCCAACTCCCATGCTGAGAATTTACCAAGTCCCCATTCTCCTGGCTGCAATGCTAACAAAATGGCCCATGAACTCCTTCCTAGCTTCCCCTCTGCAAATAATACTGGGGGAAAGTGGCCCCAAACACTGGGCATACTTTGAGACTCCTCTTTGTCCCCTGATCCAGTAATTCATCATTATCTTGATAGCTCATCAGTGCCTTCAAGCAGGTGTTTTTTTAATATTTATTCAGCTTTTCTAGTTCTCAGTGGACAGTTGGCTTGAGTCATCTACACACCTGTAACTGGAAACAGAAGTCTCTACTATTTTGTAAAAGGGTATTGTATATGTTCATTGGAGGTAATTTTAAAATATATAAACAAATTCTTTGATATGCCTTTCTTTAAGAGGTGGGGTTAAATTTCCCTCCCCTTGAGTATGAGTTGCATGTAGTGACCTTCAGCTAATAGAATGTGGCAAAATGATGGATTGTGACTCCTGAGGGTAGGTCACAGCAGCTTCCACCTTGCTCTCTTGCTCAGGGGAAGCCAGCTGCCACATTGTAAAGGCATTCAAAGAGTCCTATGGAAAGGCCCATGTAGTAAGGAATTGAGGCCTCTTGCCAACAGCATGAGAATGAGCCATCTTTGGAGATCCTCCAGGCTCAGTGTGGCCTCTGGATGACTACGGTCCAGGTCAACTTCTTGACTGCAACATGAAAGACTCTGAACTAAAACTACCCAGCTAAGCCATCCTTGAATCTTAATCTGCAAACTGTGAGATGATAAATGTTAAACCAATCAATTTTGGGGTAAATGGTTTTATATTAATAGTAATATGTTTGTTTTTAAATTTTAAATTTTATTATTTTTAATTTAATATCATTCATTTTATGTGAAAAATGAAATCAATAGCTTAAAATTTTAAAGTAATATTTAAATAAAAAAGAATATGATTGTTTTACCTCTTGTTTTTATTCCTAACTGGAAGCAGAGTTTTTCAGAACGGATGAAGTCATTTCCACAATAGTATTAATAGATAAGCCATTCAGAAAACCTTTATGATTTATTCTTACTTCCTGAAGAGCTTCTATAATATGGTCTCTATGCAAAAGGAAAACATACATGAGCATTTGTCTTTTCCAAAGTAACACATTAAGACTATAGCTAAGTTATTGAATTGAACTATACTTTTACATAAAAAGCTTAAAACCAATTAAAATATAATTTTAGTTGTTACCTGCTGACTTCTGGATGTAGTTCAGCCAGTCTCTTCATGATCTTGGTGAAGCTACGCAAGTTCAATGTATTTGGAGGTATGAATCTAATAGGTGCATCAGGTAATAATTTAGCAGATTCAATTTGTATACAATTCTTCTTGACACCCTAAATAAGCATTTTAAAAGTTTTCTTAAAACCATTACATAGAGATAATCCAGCTTATTCAATTAAAATAAATTTTAAAATTATAAATAAAACCAAATGTTCTAAAAATTTTACTTTTAAGATTATTTATACCAAGTAAATTTACTTCAGCTGTGTTCAGGGCCATGTATTAAAAAAACATGCCCAACATATTTTTTTTACAGTAATGACAAAGTCTATGAGACTATGTCTAAATCAGCCTTTCTCAACTGGGATTCCTCCTCTGAGCCACAGAACACAGAAAACGATGTAACTATTTTCTCAACCCTCCCAAAGACAGGACATAACCAGATCCATTCTAGATGCACAGGAGAGAGGCTAACCGATTAAATAAAATGAATGTTTTAGGCTTAGGGCATTAAAGCTTAATTCTTTTAATCAATCCAACTGAGAAAGGCTGGTCTGAAGAGTAACTGTAAATATTCTATATTTTATTTACTAAATACTGTATGTAATGAACACAAACTATATGCCCAGAATTATGTCACAGGTTATGGGGGGGAAAACTAGTAAATATAAAGTGCAGTCCCCTTCACTTGTGAAAAGATAAAATTAAAATGATCAATTAGTTACTATTAACCATGCAAGTAGACTATAAATTGTGGGAAACCACTATAAATCCCATGAAAGTTCAACAAAGGAAGGGCTCAGACTTTAAATCCTAGATGAAAAGTCAGGGCAAAATACATGAAATATTAGCTCTGTCACATCAGAATATTACATTTTACTTATTGCCATATCTCCCCCACTAGATTTAAGCTTCGTAAGAGCACAGATTTTTGTCTGTTTTGTTCACTGTTGCTTTCCCAGTTCCTAGAATAATGTACACAATTGGTATGTAATAAGTCTTTGTTGAATAAATAAATGAAAAGATTGGAATGTGATAGTTTAAAGTGATAGTTGAAACCACAGAAAAAATGAGCTCTCCAAGAAAAAGCCAAATTACTGGTATGTAATAGCAATGATAATAGCTGTACTTACTGAGTACATTCTCAGTACACTGTACTAAGAATTTTTCTGTATTAAGCTCATTTAAACTTCTAAATATTTGAGGTAAGAACTATTATCCTCATTTTAAGATAAAAACCTCAGAGAGGTAGGTAACTCTCCCAGAGTCACAGGATGAGTAGGAGGTAGAGCCAGGTTATAAATATAAAAGTTGTTTTTAATCATCATGATTTTGCCTCTCATTGTAGACAATAAATATTTTCTAAACAAATGAATAGAATGTTGAGAATCTGAGAAAAAGAAAAAGGGAAAAAGAAATTGCTACAAAGGTGGGAGCACTTGGAGTATAGTTTAACAAAGATGGTAAAAGGAGCTTCCCTCTCCATATACTCTAAGACAACTACCACTGAGAGCCCACAGGCCCCTAGTTATACCTTCCCTCTGCCAACCTCACAGCCCACTGCCACAGCTGACTGGACCAAGAATCTTGTCTTTTGAGCTAATTTAAGACCAAAATCACAGGCTGGATCAATCAGATTTCCTGTTAAACAATGTGGAATTGGAATATGAAGCGAATTAATCTGTCAAACTGAAAATACTGTAGAGTCAGAATTAAGTAAAACAAAGCCAAATGGGGGCAGAAAACTGTCATGAGCAAAGAAAACCAGTGTGCAGAGAGGAGGAGGGGAATGAGTACAGAGATGCAGAGGCAAGAAACCATATTAACTGCTACATGAGAAGGGAGAGGAGAAGCCACAGTTCTCAAGCCTGTTTAGGTCCCCACGTAACCTAATTGTACTTTGTTTCCTTCCTTCCTACTGTGGAAGGAAGGAAACAAAAAATCCATCCTAAACATAAAGTGTCACTGAGATGAGAGGAAAAGAGTTTCAAGAAAGAAATGACTAATTTTAAAGAGGCCAAGGAGTCAAGAAGAAGGCAGATGGGGAAAGACCAATAAAAAGGTCACCAGTGACAACAGAAAGCAGTTCAAGTGAAATTGTAAAGACTGAAGTCAGATTATTAGGACAAAGGAGAGAAGCAATCAAAGAAATTGAGACATTGGATATAAATCACTTCATTGAGAAGTTTGGCAATAAGAACACAGGACAGATAAGGATAGTAACGTCAAAGGAATGCAAAGTCAAGTGAAAATTCTGTCGGGATAAAGAAGGGCTATGCCTGACTGCAAGTAGAGACAAAGGTCTGTGAGTAGAAACGGTAATGGTATAGAAAAGGAATGTGATAACTCCAGGAATTAGGAAAGGATTGGAAAACAGACATAGTTAAAAGAGATCCCTTTATCTTATTAAGGGAAAAATTAGATTCATTTATTCAACGAATATTTATTCTTTCATCCATTTATTACAAAGGGATTTGTGCTGATCTGTATGTAGATTCAAAGTAACCCCAAATAAAAATCCAAGTAGGATTTTTGTTATAGATAGACAAGTTGAATTATAAAATTTATACAGCAAGACAAAGAGACTAGAACAGCCACAATTTAAAAAAATAATAAAGTTAGAGGGCTCATTCCACCTGATTTCAAGAGTTACTATAAAGCTACAGTAATCAAGACCATGTAATATGGGTGGAAAGATAAACAGTTCAATGGAACTGTTACAGTCTAGAAATAGATCCACACAAATAGGGGCAATTGATTTTTGGCCAAGGTGCGAAGGTAATTCAATGGAAATTAGATAGTCTTCTCAACAAATGACACTGGAACAATTCCATATGCAAAATAGAAACAAATAGAAATAAACAAAACCACCACAATTCAACCTGAAACAATATATAAAAATTAACTCAAAACCTTTGTGACCTTGAATTATGCTAAGATCTCTTAGCTACAACACTAAAAAGTATAAATTATAAAAGCAAAATTGATAGATTATACTTTATCAAAATTAAAAACCCCTGCTGAGAAAGACACTGTTAAGATGAAAAGACAAGGCACAAGCTGAGAAGAATTATTTGCAAATCATATATCTATCTGATAAAGAATTCAAAACTCAGTAAGAAAATAACTGAATAAAAATGAGAAATAC
>JAQIFY010002636.1:0-13174 GCA_028533085.1 Varecia variegata | reverse complement strand
GCTTGAAGCTCAGACTCGGGGGAATGGGAGGGACATGGGCAATATATCTAACCAGAACTTCTGTACCCCCATAATAAGCTGAAATAAAAAAAAAAAGAATTATCAAGTATTCCTTTAAGAATTTGCTTTTACAAGCTAGACACCCTCACTTCCTTCAAGCAACTGTGAAATTACTTGTTTTCAAGTGCTCTAAATTATATAGTTCTCATTTCTGCCGCCTATTTTTGAGGTGTATTCTGAGTTTGCAGAGAAAGTGAGATAGAAAACTCTGCTTTATTAAAATAGCCAAAACGTAACTGAGACGAATGTGTGGTGTGAGTTCATGCTGTGGTGCAAAAGCAGGGCACATCTCCACCCACAAGAATGGCCAGGTCAGCCATTTTCTACCCTCGACAGGGAGTCTCACAACCTGGGGCAGGTTCATTGCCTGAGTATAGCTGCCTTTTGACTAGCCTGACTGGTTTGGCCTGCTGCTGGCATCCACTAGAGACAGATCCTCTCCCATCCTTGACTGGAGAGGAGTGAGAGTGGAGTAACCCTATGTTCACCTGTTGGACTACGGATTCAAATGTGCCCCGCCAACACAAGCAGGTTCTTTGGCATGATGGGGGCACATGTGCCTCTCTGTGGAGGCTTCCCCCAGTAGACTGGGAACCAACCCCTAGTCCATGTTGGGACAGCACTTATGCTTGCCTTTAGAGGGTCTGGATGTGAGCTTGCCTGACCCAGCCCCACTCAGTTTTGACTCCCACTCTTGTATCTGTCATGGAAGTGGCAGCTCATAAGAAGGGGCCCTCTGAGAGTTCCAGGGCCCTGCCATGCCCTACAACATCTGAGTGCTTTTCCTGATAGACCAGGGTCAGGCATAAGTTCCATAAACACAGCTGGCCCTTTCCTGCAAGTGCTACGTACTTGTAAGGAGGTCAACTTGAGCTCATTACATCATTTACAGACTTAATTGTAAAGGGCTTGACCAACTCCTACCCACAAGTACCACCTACTGGTCTGGATGGAGACAAAAATGGACATTCCAATATAATTCATACTGTTAGAAGTGGACAGAGCTAAAGAAAGAGGTAAGATTCTAGAGATCTCCATCTAATCTTTTTGGCAGGAGGCAGGGTACCTGCCCACATGCAGAGTATACCACCAGTGTAGCCTACAGATAACTGGCATTTAAGAAAAGCACCACAGTAAAGCTATCTATAACCAAGGAATTTTTTTACAACCTCGGCCTCCTGAATCTATCCATAAGCAAAGCCATGGGTCCTTACCTAACATATGCTACAGTCATACCATCAAGAGGGAAAAAATAGCCCCATCTAAACAAAAGTAAAAAAAAAAAACAAGAACTGACAGAACCTCCAGATAAGAAAGAATCATTGCAAGAACTTTGGCAAAATGAAAAAAAAAACAGTGTAACAACCCCCCACCAAAGGATCACATCAGTTCTATAGCAATGGAGCCCAACCAAAATGAAAATACTTAAATGATAGATAAAAAATTCCAAATATGGATGGTAAGAAAGCTCAATGAGGTTCAAGAGAAAATGGAAAACCAAGTTAAAGAAAACCAGAAAAAATAATTCAGTACAAGAATGAAAAATTTACTAAAGAGATAGCTATATTAACAAAAACAAACAATTTCTGGAAATGAAAAATATTAATTTAGGGAAATACAAAACACAGTGGAAAGTTTTCACAATAAACTACACCAAACAGAAGAAAGAATTTCAGAGCTTGGAGAGAAGTCTTGCTAATTGGTTCAGTCAGTCAAAACTAAAGGAAAAAAAAAAGAATCAAAAGTAATGAACATAATCTTTGAGAAATACAGGATTATGTAAAACACCCAAACATAATAATCATAGCTATCTCTGAGGGAGAATAAGTAAAAAGCAAAAATTTTGGAAAACCTATCTGAGGGAACAATGGAGGGAAACTCCCTTGGTCTTGCTAGAGAGATACAAGATACAAGAAGTTCAATGAACTTCTGGAAGATTCATTGCAAAAAAGACATTACTGAGACACATAGTCATCAGACTTTCCAAAAACAGCATGAAGGAGAAAATCCTATGAGCAGTGAGGTGAAAGCATCAAGTAACTTGCAAAGGAAAACCAATCAGACTAACAGCAGAATTCTTAGCAGAAACCTTACAAGCCAGAAGGGTTTGGGGTCCCATCTGTAGTCCTCTTAAACAGAATTGACTGTTGGCCATGAAATTTGTATACTGCAAAACTAAGTTTCACAAATGAAGGAGAAATAAAGTATTTCCCAGACAAGTAAATACTAAGGGAATTTGTAATCACTAGACTTGCCCTACAAGAAATGTTCAAATGGGTTGTACACATCAAAACAAAAGGTTGATACTCACCAGTATAAAAACCCTAGAAATAATAATAATAAAATAAACTCACAGCTCTTATAAAACAATAACATAAGGGAGAATGTAAAGCAACTAGGTAAATATCAACATAATTACTAGAATAGTATCTCATATATCAATATTAACACTGAATGTAAATGTTCTAAATGTTCCACTTAAAAGACATATATTGGCAAAATGGATAAAAACAGACAAGCCAAATATATGCTGCCTTCAAGAGACCCATATAACTCACAAAGATTCTCTTAGACTCAAGCTAAAGGGGTGGGAAAATATTTCATGCCAACGGAAACTAAAAGAGAGCAGGAGTAATTACTCTTACATCAGATAAAACAGACTTTAAATAAATAATAGTAAAAAAAGACAATGATGGTCATTAAATCATGATAAAGATATCAGTTCAACAAGAAGATATAACAACTCAAAATATATATGCACCTAACACCAGAGCTCTCAGATTCATAAAACAAATATTATTAGACCTAAGAAAGAAATACACAACAATACAATGATAGTAGGGGACTTCAACACTCCACTGACAGAACTAGGCAGATCATTGAAGCAAAAAATCAACAAATAAACACTGGACTTACGCTGGACTCTAAAACAAATGACTGTAGCAGATATATATACAGATCATTCTATCTCAAAACTGCAAAATATGCATTTTTTTCTCATCAGCACAGGGACGTTTTCCATGATAGACCATATGTTAGGTGACAAAACAAGTCTCAAGACATTTTAAAAGATCAAAGTCATGTCAAGTATCTTTTCAGACCAGAGTGGAATAAAACTAAAAATCAATTCCAAAAGGAACTCCCAAAACTATACAGATGCATGGAAATTAAACAACCTGCTGTTGAATGATCCTTGGGGCAATGATAAAATCAAGATGAAAATTAAAAAACAATTTTCAAAATGACTGATAATCATGACACAAGTTATAAAAAATCTCTGGGATACAACAAAAACAATGTGAAGAGGGAATTTTATAGCACTAAATGCCTACATCAAAAAGATGGAAAGATCACAAATTGACAGCCTAATGTCACACCTAAAGGAACTAGAAAAACTAGAATTAATCAAACCCAAAGCTAGCAGAGGACAAGAACTTACAAAGGTCAGAACATAATGTAACAAAAAAATAGAAAGTATCAATGAAATGAAAAGTTCATTCTTTGAAAAGATAAACAAAATTTGATGGACCACCAGCTAAATTAATCAGGGGAAAAAGAGAGAGGATTCAAACAAGCTCGATCACAAACAAAAAAGGAGACATTATCACTGATCCCACAGAAATGCAAAAGATCATCCAAGACTACTATGAACACCTCTATGCACACAAACATATAAATCTAGAGAAAATGGATAAATTCCTGGAAACATACAACCCCCCAAACTTGAATCAGGAGGATATAGAAGTCCTGAACAGATCAATACTGAGTAGTGTGATTGAATCAGTAACAATAAAAAAAAAAAATCTCCTAACAACAACAGCAAAAAAAGCCCAGGACCAGACAGAGTCACAGTTTCAGTAGGATTTGTAGCAGTTGTTCCTTGTATGTCTTGTACAACAAGAACTACAAAACACTGATGAAAGAAATTGTAGATGAAACAAATAGAAAAGCAACCCATGCTTATGGATTGGAAGAATCAATAACGTTAAAAGTTCCAAACCGCCCAAAGTAATCTACAGAAGCAATGCAATTCCTACCAAAATACCAATGGTATCTTTCATAGAAATTGAAAAAAAACAATCCTAAATTTCATATGGAATCAATAAAGAGCCCAAATAGCCAAAGCAATCCTAAGCAAAAAGAACAAATCTGGAGAGATCATACTACCTGACTTCAGATTATACTACAAGGCTATAGTAACCAAAACAGCATGGCGCTGGTATAAAAATAGATACATAGATAAATGGAACAGAATAGAGAAACTGCAAATAAAACCTACAACTAACTGATCTTTGACAAAACAGACAAAAATATCCACTGTGGAAAGGATACACTATTCAATAAACAGTGCTGGGAAAATTGATAGCTACATGCAGAAGAATGAAAGTGGATCCTTATCTCTCATCATATTTAAAAATTAAGTCAAGATGAATTAATGACTTTAATATAAGACCAGAAACCACAAAAATTATAAAGTAAACCTAGGAACAACCATTCTTGACATTGCCCTAGGAAAAAATTTATGAGTAAGACTCCAAAAGCAACTATAAAAACAGCAAAAATAAATTAATGAGACTTAATTAAACTAAAAAGCTTCTGCACAGTAAAAGAAACAAACAATCAATAGAGTAAATAGACAACCTATAGATTGGGAGAAAATATGCACAAGTTATACATCCAACAAAGGACTAATATTCACAATCTATAAGGAATTTAAACAAATCAGGAAAAAAGAACCAAATAACCCATTATTAAGTGGGCAAAAGACATGAATAGACATTTGTCAAACATGAGGAAAAAATGGCCAAAAAACATATGAAAAATGCTCAATATCACTAATTAACAAGGAAATGCAAATTAAAACCACAGTTAGATATCCCTTTGCTCCTGTCAGAACCACTATTATTAAAAAATAAAAAAAACCAAAATACTTTTGACACAGATGTGGTAAAAAGGGAACACTTATACGCTGTTAGTGGGAATGTAAATTAGTACAACCTCTATGGGAAACAGTGTGGAGGTTTCTCAAAGAACAAAAAATAGATCTACCATTTTATCCAGCAATCCAACTACTAGGTATCTATCCAAAGGAAAATAAGTCGTTATATCACAAAGACACCTGAACTTGTATATTTATCATGGCACAATTCACAATTATAAAGATATGAAGTCAATGTAAGTGTCCATCAACTGATGAGTAAAGAAAATGGGATCTATATACACCAGGGAACACTATTCAACCATGAAAATGAATGAAATAATGACTTTTGCAGCAATGTGGTTGGAACTATAGGCCATTATCCTAAGTGAAGTAACTCAGAATGGAAAAACCAAATACCACATGTTCTCACTTATAAGTGGAAGCTAAGATATGGGTATGTATGGACATACAGAGTGACGTAATGGAAATAGGAGACTCAGAAGGGGGAGGTTAGGAGGGGGTGAGGGGTGAAAAATTAACTATTAATGTACACTATTTGGGTGATGAGTACACTAAAAGCCCGGACGTCACCACCATACAATTCTTCCATGTAACCAAAAAAAAATGATTTGAACCCTCTAAATCTATTGAAATTTTTGAAAATATATAAATTTTAAATAACTGAAACACAGTTGGGAAGGGGGTGGCTAGGATATACACTGTTGATCTTTGTTTGTCTCTAAGCCAAAGAAAATACTTATTTTCACACATGATCCTATAAAATGCTTTCCCTCAATCCTACATCTGAATCATCAACATCAAAATGTTGAGATTAAATGCAGAATTTCGCATTTTCCTTTTCTTGTTAGATTCAGCAAATTCTACCACCTATACACTAATTCTCTCTGTTTCTTTTGTAATAATTGTTGGAATTGTACCTATATTTTATCTTAGTGAATGAATTCATCATCTATATTTTGAAGAATTAATATATACTCCTAAGAATACGTGATAAAGGAAATCCTGGGAATAAAGCTGTTTGGCCAAATTTCCTTTACTTCCTATCCTTTCCTTCACTTCTTGTCTTCCATTCTAGGGTTGATTCACAAGAATCCTTCAAACATTTAGATCATTTTGGAGTCCCCCAAAGGTTCCTGTTCATATAGGCCCTGAAGATATGAGAGGGCCAGAATTCTTCAAGGGTCCAATTCTTTTCTTGGAATTCAAAGTAGAAATAAGGAAAAAAACTAGATTGGAGACAAGGACTAGATTTTTTAATCATGCTTAGGTAATGATATATACCACATGTACACATTTTGATGGTGCCCCTAGGTGAAGGGTTTCCTGCCAAAATTCATGTCCACCTGGAACCTTACAATGTGAGCTAAATTGGATATGGGATTTTGTAGATAAAATTAGTTACAGTGGTTATACTGGAGTAGTGTGTGCCCTAAATCCAATAACTGGTATCTTTGTAAGAAAGAAAAGGGAAATTCAGACACAGAGACACAGGAAAGAAGGTCACGCAGAGATGGGAGCGATGCAGCTACAAGCCAAGCAATGCCAAGGGTTTCTGAGAGCCATCAGAAACTTGGAAGAGGAGGAGTTTTTCCTCTAGAGTCCTCAGAGGGAACATGGCCTTGACACCACTTTTATTTCAGACTTCTAGCCTCCAGAAATTTGAAAGAATAAATTTTTGTTATTTTAAGCCACAAAGTTTGAGGTCATTTGTTACGGCAGCCCCAGAAAATTAATACACATGTTATTGTCCTTTCCAAACTATTGGTCTTAAGGAGATGTATACATATATTAAATAAATATAATAAGGATTAAATAAAAATGATTTGCATAAAATATATTTATAAACTTTGGCAAATATAAATATATACATATAAATTTAATTTTGAATCACTAAAATTTTTCAAATGGATTCCTAATTATAACGCAAACAAACAAGACCAAACAAGATAATACTTGTTTTTTTAAATTGTAAAATAATAATACTGTTTTCATTTGTAGATTATAAATAATCTCTTTATTAAGAGATTAATAAAATTTATTTAAGAAATTAAATAAAAATCTTTTCAAAAATGGTATAGTACTAAATGCCTAGGATTCTAACATTATCAAGTGACATTTCTTATTTGAACTTATTCATTCTATTGCAATTTATATAAAATATACAATTTATAGTCTCATTTCAATATACTCACTGTTTACTTCTGTACTTAACATTGTTGAAAATCACCTATTTATTTTTATTAGACATTTTTGTCCACATGTGAAAAATCAAAATTTGTACTTAAAATTTGGAACTCTCTAATTCTAAAGCATAAAATGCAAGAGATAAAATAGCATATGGTAACATTTTAAAATGTTTAATGAAGGTAATGCAGCACATTTAATATAATATATTCAGAATCTTATTCAACCCAGGTTTAAGAAATATCTCTGTGGATTATTCCTTTGAAGTATTTTTTTAAGTGTATGCATGCAGAGACATACATATACATACATGGTTCCATGTGGTGTTTTATTCCAAGCTTATCACTTCACAGGTAAAAGAGCACATATTTACGGTGAAATGAAACTCTCTTGCTTTGAAAAAAAGAAAGCCAAGCAAACACAGTTTTAAGTCTTCTGACCTTTTCAAGCAACAACTTGCAAGGATATCTAGGTTACATTTCATTAGTTTTAAAATATTTTGGTAGGTTTTGACAATTTTTATTCATATCTTTTTCAGCTTTTATTTCTTAGGGATGCAATTCAAGTCGAGTGAGAATAATGAAGTGTAAATCAGCCTTGCAAAGACTTATATAAATCATGAATTCAGCAGCTAATTCAGATCACAATATTGTGTGTGGTACAAAACGATCCATTGCAGATGACTAATTTCAACTCCAGCTATCAAAGTGACAAGAAAATGAGCCATCAAAGTCATCCTTCCTCAAAAATGTATGCACTATTTTACTGACAAACAGTAACAACCAAACAATGAATAATATTAGGAAGATTGAAACTCATAATGCAATATAATGGGTGACAGCCAAGGACTTAACTATGTCCTCTCCTTTCTATTACCTTTGGTTACTTTATTCTTCAGTTAACTTTAGCTCTCCTACTCTTTCACATCCCATTCATATATTCTACTATTTCAGAATTTTCTGTCTCACAAGTTGCAATGTTATCAGATATTCCCCAATATGTGGACCACCTGCTGTTGCTCTCAGCTCATGTTTAGAGAAAACTGGTTTATGTAAAATTTTATTTTTTCTTTTGGTAAATGAAAACTAATTTGCAATATGTTTCCATGGGAAAATTCTAGGCATAAAAATTATATAAACTCATCTAAAATTGCTAAACAACATTTTAAAAAATGTACTTAAAATTTAATGATAAATCATAGTTGTAAGCACATAAAATGAAGTAGTATCAAAATGATAATTATGAATACATAAGTATGTGCTACAGGCAAAAATGTAATCCAGAAGTTCTCAAATACTCTACAAAGTCTATAAAATCCATGTACTGAGTTTCTACTATATATTCAGCACTGTTTTATGCCTAAGCATAATATAATATTCCTATTTCTAGGCAAGTAGTTTGGGCTGTATATGGGACGTTGTTAGCATATATCGATGGCTATGGCATAACAATGAAACTCACATTCTGTTTTCATGAAGGCATGCTTGCAATGGCTACTGCCAAGTGAGACTTTAGTTTGACAATAGTGTGTGCACTTCTTATATGTGTTTTATGTACTTCTATTATATAATGGATGCCTTCCCATATGCTTTTCTCTTATTAGAGTTGCAGATTCTGGTCTCCTTTACTTTTAGACATCTAACTTTTATTATTTATGCCATAGACACTCTCCATCTGTTTCTTGCCAACCAGTGTTGGACAAGAAGCCAGGTCCAACAGTAGCCTTTAGTCCATGGAGAATTACATTCTTTCACACCACCATAAGAATTATTATCTTTAAAAATTTCAAATGTGTGAATGTAGTGCTTAGAAAACTTTAATCATTCCACATTACCTTTGGTATTAAGATTAAATATCTGGCTTGATATATAAAGCCTTTTCACAATTTAGCCTAACACGAATTCTCTTCTACTTCCCATACAATTCACTCAACCTCAAAACCTAACACTGCATATTCCATCGATGGCTCCTGGCCCTTTTCACCACCTGCCAGGATGGGTCTAACTTGTCCTTAGCATTAGATAAACTGTTCAAATGTCATATCTTTGATGGTACCCTCTCTGATGCTTGCTGAGTGGAATCTTCTGTTTCCTAATACTTTATATAAGCCTCTATCATGAATTATCTTTGTTTTTAGTTATATATTTATGTGCAGGACTTTCTCTTGGATGACTCCTTTGGAAACATACTTCAGTACCTGAACTCAACAGGCAGTGTAGCTTAGTAGTTAAGACAACACATTCTAGGACCAAGATTCCTGCCTTTGCATCCCAGGACCATGTACTAGCTGGGCTGACCTTGAGCAAGTTACTTAACCTTTCAGTATCATAGTTTCCATAAGGACACACAGTCATAGTAGGTCCTCAAATAATGTTGATTCATTCAATGTCATTTTTTATGATGTTAACGAGAAAAATAAAGTGTTGTCATACAAAGAAGCAGTAAAGCTAGAGAAAGAAGGCTTTACAGTATATATGAAGTGACACTTGAACTTTGTCTTGAAAAATAAATACAGGTATTCAAGGAATAGATTCAGAGGGAAAAAATTTGAAAAAGAGGAAACAATATTTGTGAACAAAGGTCTGAAGTAGGAAAACCTGGATATATCTAGGTGGTGGGTATTTGGGTGCAGGGGAAGCCAGAGACAGTGTGGTGGAAGATTCTGGACAGGGAGTCATGGCAGTTTAGAAAGATAGTCTTTATGTCAGGTGAAGGGCTTCAGCTGCACCGCCTTGGGTAGCCCTGCTACACTTGGGTCAGTGGAGGGAATGGGTGCAGTTTCAGTAAGTTTTCCATGAGCTGGAGACAACTCTATATCTATCTTATTTATGTCTCAATGTGGTTGAAATTTAGTCTCTCCACATGTAAGTATTGCAAATTTGAATGAAATGCCACAAGGTCACAGTTGGGGGAAAGCTGAAAATGACTACCGCAAAAGGGAGATTTTAATATTGAAGAGTATCAAATTAAGATTCCAAAGTTTTCAAAACAGGGTGCTTATGTAAATATAAAATGAGACTATGACAGAATTATTAATTTATGATTGAGAGAAATCTGGTTACTGGGTATCAAGAGGATGTAGAATAATTGGGTATTTATATGTATTTTGAGAGAAAATATGTTTGAATAAGATTTGTGTTTACACACAAAATTATAATAGCTTACAGGCAGTAAAACATACTCTTTGAGGTTATTATCTCTACTGGACAGAAATCTATAAGTAAACATATACATTGACAGTGTCTGGCCTCTAATCAAATGATAAATGGTAAAGTCAACCCAGGTACCTTTTCCCATATAATTCAATAATGTTTGCCTAGGCCTTTTAAACAGTGGCCCAGGATGATGTTAAAATACCATGTCGTCCCTCTCCACTTGACCTTATTTCCAAGGTTGAATATCTATCTATATATCTATCTGTTTTAAAAAAGAGTGACCTAATTCTATTCTTTTAAAAGACAGAATGATGCTTGTCACAGAAGACAGTGAATTTAAAACAAAAGATGCTTCGCTAAACTAAGTGAAGGAGGAGGGTCTAAATTTAGGTGTTGGGGATTAAAGTTACCACACAAGGAGGTAATGCCTGGCCACAGTTAGAGGATGAGGGAAAGACTGAAAAGGAGTGGAAAGGTATTCACACAGAGTTGCACATAGATAGAGCATGTGAAGAGAGGAATGGCCAGCTGGTGAAATATACATTATAAACAAAAGGGTATATAAATTATCAGTACAGTTAAAAGGAATAAATTTTAAAATAAACTCCTATGTAACTACCCCTCACCACTTTTAGAGTAAAGAAAATTGTTGATAAGAAGATAAGGGAAATATAGACTCCTGTGTAACTGTGCACCATGTTTAATTTGAATGGAGGGCTAGGTAGACCTATGTAAGGTGGCTTATTTTTTTGTATGAAGAATCCTTATAGATCTGTTTTAGGTAATGGCCATAGGATTGATTAAGAGCCAGATGGTAAGAAGAGAAAGCACTAGTATAAGTGACTGTAAACACATACTGCTTGAGATTTTGCCAGATATAAATCAAAGATACCTTTTGAGGAGGAAGTTCTAAAGAAAGGAGAAACATAATAAGCACAAATTTCTTTCTAAGAGGGTATTTGGAACCATATCAAGCAAAATATTGCCAACTAAAACATATCTAAAGATATTAGATATTATCCTTGAGAAAAGAAATATTCCAGAAACTTGCTTTAGGACTGAGAAATATTAAGTAGAGCAGAAATATCTGGGAAGAAGAAATGTAATGATCATTTTGTTTGAGATAAGAATAGATGCTCTCTCTTTTCTTTTTTCTTTCTGAGCACAATATTACTTGGATGAAAATTTTCTTACTGAACTTTAAAGTGTTACTCGTGTTATATTGTTAACACTTCAGTTCTCACTAATGTGCTTGGTAAAATAAGTGCTTTAATTACTTGCCTGCACAATCAATATTAAAATACCACGCTGTCTTCAGTTTATTAAAAGAATTTTGGATTTTCAAAATACCATAAAAATAATATAACAATGCATTGAAAGGGCATATTTAAGTATTTTGTTATTAGATTATTATTTTATCATCTCCGAATAAACAAGAAATGCATAGGTGAACCTTGGTACATATAAAAATGTGCCTATAAATTTACAGTAAATTTATAAACATAGGAATTTTATTTAATAATTTTTCTGCATATATGGTTATGCTTATTCAAATTCCATTAGATTTTCTAAGTTAGTATATATTAATTAGTTTTAAAGTCTCTATAAACATAATTGTAAAGCTGCTTTATTGAAATAATTAAATAGTCACAATAATTTGCAAGCTAGCAGGAAAATACACTAATATAAATTTACTTTGGCGAGAATGTTTCTTTAGATTTTAGTTGTTTAAAGGCTTAAATAGTTAGTCACAATAATTTGCAAGCTAACAGGAAGAGACACCAATATAAATTTACTTATAAGCCTTTAAACAACTAAAATCTAAAGAGACATTCTTGCCAAAGTAAATTTATTATAAACATAAATACAAGAAAATGAAACATTCATTTCTATGTTTAAATTGCAAAGAATTTGGCAATAATAAATATGCTATTTGTATTGCTCATAAATTATGGTCAATAGACATTTGCTGAACATATTACTTACAATGGTATCCTAATTTTTCAAAAAATTTTCAAGAAATCCTAAGGATAAAAATTAAGTTCAGAGAGAGATTGAAGCTTAGCTTCTTTGAAGTAAAGAAAAAAGTACCCTCAAATCAATCCCATTTCACAGATGAGGAAAAATTGGATCCAAAAGATTGAAGTGATTTGTTCAAAGTCACCTAGGTAAGAATTTCAGGGTCAAAACAAGAACTGGAATTTGTGTCAAATCCTATGCTAACACCACTAAGTAAGCTCCTTCCAAGTCATTGAGTCATTATGTGAAAGTAGTCAACTCCGTCATTCATGTGATGACCAAGGTTTTTAAATCTAACCAGCTAACATAGTACTCCACAAGGACAGAGTTGAAGACAGCAGATTCTCAGAAAAGGTAGCTGAAAAGTAGACAAAGATCTACATAATTATAATAATTCATCATTTTTTAAAATTAGCAACTGAACTTCATTTAAGGGCAAGGGCAGCCATCTAAATTTACCTCTTAACTGCATCATTGTTTTAGCTGTGTATGTTTGGAAATTTTAATCTTTTTAAGCCACAATATCTTTATTTATTTTTTTTTTATTTTATTTATTATAGCTTATTATGGGGGTACAACCGTTCTGGTTAAGTATATTGCCCATGCCCCTCCCAACCCCCCGAGACTGAGCCTCAAGGGTGTCCATTCCCCCAACAGTGCACATCGCACTCATCATGTAGGTAAACACCCGTCCCCTCCCCCACCCCCAACACCCCGAGTCAGGTCTTCAAGTATGTCCATTCCACTGACAGTTCGCTTCGCTCTCATCATGTAGATATACACCCATCCCCTCCCCCCACCTCTGTCCGACACC
>JAQIFY010002635.1:0-13174 GCA_028533085.1 Varecia variegata | reverse complement strand
CTAACGTGAGTTAAATACAACTCACATGTGTTTAAAAAAAAGAAAAATAGACCCCCAAAACAAAAACACAACCTACTAATGTAATTGTATTCAATAGATCATGTTCACAAACTTCTTTGAAAACACTGAAATGGATATAATAAAAAATGTATATGTCTTATTTGGGAGATTTTTATTCATGCTCAAGAAGAAAGCTCTGGGATTTAGTGGAAACAGATAATAAAGCTCAGGCTAATTTAAAATGAACAGAACAGTATTTATTTAGGTTAGATATTCTTTAGTGTGATACATATAAAATGTGTCCAGATTGACATAGAAAGCTTATGTTAAATTCATTTCAAAATAGGTTACATTCTCAGACGAAATGGATTTCAAAGAACTGAGAATGAGTGGTATTATGAAAATGTTTTTCCACGAGTAAAAAAAAATGTTGTAAGCAATTAATGAAGGGAAATTAAAATTTTCATTCACTATTGTTAAAAACTTTTAAATACAGAGATATTATACCAGTTGCCAAATGAACATTACTCACTTCCAAATCTTTCCACTATCCATTACTTTGTGAATCTTTTGGTTCTCCTACATAGCTGGAATTGAGCTCTCTTTCCTTTGCGGTCAATTTATCATTGACAATTACAATAGAATTCCTGTAACCCTAAATTATATGCATGTGTTCATACATCTGCCCCTTTCCAATGGGCCATAAGCCCCTGAAATAGGAAGTGTTGTATCATTGTTTGAACTTTTAAATCTTGAATACTACTTAATAATCTTTAAATGAATAGATGACTTAAATCCATAGACAAAAGGGAATGTTGTTAGTGTATTTGTATCTAACCTATTCACATTTTTGGATTTCAGTTACTATCACCCTATACCTAATCAAAACTATCCCTTACCTAACCTGCTTTAATGCTTGCAACCAGTCTTCTCTTCTACCTTACTCATGCTTCTGATTATCTGAGTGGGTCAAAGTCTACCCAGACAGAATAGTGTCAGCACAACAACTTGTAAAATGGGACTGTTGTGGGCAAACTTAAAAGTGCGTTACACCACCAACTTATCCCTTCAAAGAGTCATCCCTGTCTCTTTTTGACAGTGGGCCACACTCTCTATTCTGTATCACATCACTTTGTTCATACACATTATTACAAACTGTGCTTACCCTGTTGGTTATGTGTTGACTAGTTTACTGTCTGCTCACCCATACACTATAAATTTTACAACAATAGAGATTTTTTTCCTTTCTTATTCAAAGGATATAAACTCATGAACACAAGTAGCACAGGGGCCAAAATTTAGAATGCTTTTGTTTATTCATTTATTGAGTATTTTTTACTTCTGAGAACACTGTCTAGCACATTGTAAAGCTCAATAAATATTTGTTGAAAGAATGAATATTTTTCCAAAGCATATGGTACATACGGAGAAAATATTTGTTGAATTATAAATTATTTAATACATTCATGTTTGTTTTTATTTATAAAGACTTAAATAATCAAATTTAGTAAAGAACTAAGATAAATTTCATAAGCAAAACACATTTCTATTATAACTCAAATTGAACATGTGTTGTACGTTTTACATGTATACATGTTTAACATGTATAAGACCTATTTCTATTGTAACCCAATAACACATATATGTAAATCAATTAGAACACATAATAAGTTCCAGGGAAATCATTAATGATAAAAATTATTTCAAATTATAGTCACATTTTTATATTTTATACTAGTGGGTATACTTTTGAATAAGTCTGGCTTAATCAGTGACTCTTAATTTTAAGTTTTGGAGTAATGAAAAAATAAAACATTGACAAGATATCTTAAATTGTTGAACCTCTCCAAGGAAGGTATAATTATACCCTTAAAATATACATTTTATTTGATACCAAAATTATGCACCCACACTGAAAAAAACTCATACCAATGAGAAGTAAGACATTTAGATGTTTTGTCATGTTTTGTTACATAGGCTGTAACAATAGAGCTATTGTTATTTTCCTCATATCAACATTATATAGCCCACAATGAAAGCAAAATATAACAGATAAATAGATATTTCTGTGTAATTAACCAAGTTTTTTGAAATTAATTATATGTTTTGATATTTCCATATTAGAAGGTTTAAAAACTGCCACTATTTCCCACACTATTGTTTGCAACGTTAACATGTTATTACTCCCAACTGGTCAAGAAAGAAAAAATGTCTTACACTTGACATTTAGCCACATGTTCACTTATTGAAACCAGGTGCAGTTTTACTAATCTGTATTTTAAGAAAGATTAACAACCAGTTCTATTTTTATTTCATGGAAAAATTCATTTCAAGCTATTATTCCATCTTAGATGTCAAGTATTTGATAGGATCGTGGTGAAAAAGGGATAATAATGTCTCCTAGATAGAATTAGCATCCATCAGATGCATTGACTGGGCCCATTTCTTATTATTTTGAAATATTAGCAAAAATCACAGCAAGAGGCAGAATAAACTGTTCCCTTATCAGTATGGGTTTCTCTGTGGAAAAAGAAAAGCATAATTGACTGTAGCCATGGGGATTGAGACAATTGTAGGGAGACTGGCAAAAGAGTCTTATACATTGTTTCATATTGCTATCTCATATAGTTTCCTTGTAGAGATTATTAAGTTTGTTTTTGCTATTACTATAATTTTTTTCAAACCAAAACATATGATTCAAGTATGTAACTATGGAATTAAAACTAATCATGACTTAATCTTAATGTATTGAATCAATGTATTTAGACTATGCCTTCTAGGAAAGTGCTAATAAATTTGCTTCCAAGAAACTTTATAAATACTATCAGGTAAGATATCCAATTTTAAATTGTAGTGTGAAGCTATAACTTCTGAATTACTTAACTTCAATATTCATGATAAGTAATCTGTGTTTAGACATGTTTTTATCCTATCATTATATCTAAATGATAAAGTTTTGAAAATAAATCACAAATTGGGAACTAAGTAATACGAGTTGTATTAACACCCAGTATCATTGCTTTCTGTGCAAAACAAACATTCTGATGGCTTAGCAAAACAGAGAAAAGGAATTCCATAGAATAATCCTTGAGGGTAGATAGTACTACTGAGAGAACTGCCACTGTTGTTTTGATTAATATGCTTCCTTTATATATCTTTGTCAAAGTCATATTTTAGGACCCTATTTCATAGAACTAATATAATTATACATACTCATATATTTTTTTTTAATTTTGAAATCAGAGGTACAAATTCAATACACAAAATTTTGTAGTAGTAGAGGCCAGGTGTTCATCTCTTTTCCTGGATTGGGATTTGGCTGTGCTGATAGATGCACTTAAATTCCCAAGAACTTGCCTTCATGTATATGAGGGGGTAATATTCTTTTATCATTTGCATTTCTGAGTATATACCCTGTGCTTTTATATGACTTTCATTTGCTTGGAAATAGGGGTGGAGGCATGGCATAGAAAAGTTACACAGGGAATACAAAGATGACACTGGAGATAATACTTAATAGTTAACATTTAATTTAGGACTATGTAAGAAAATAAGAGCCGTCTATATCCATGAGGTATGTGAAATACATTGAAGGAATAATAATCAGCAGAAAACTCTTGCTCAGAATCCAGGAGTCTCAGATGAAGTTCCTCTTGCAGGTTTACTGGGCGGTCAGCCACATTTACTTGGCAGTACAATAGGTTAGGGAAAAGGGGCTTTAAATTTCAGCTTTTCTGAACTACCTTGGGTTCCAGAGTAAGTTCGATAGGACCCAGAATTTTCTAAAGGGCTGATGGAGGCATTGGGAGGTCAAAAGTTTTTGCATGAAGGGTTGAGAATAATCACTTACTACCCCAGATTTTGTAAGTGACAAGAGAAATAGTGGAAGCTGAGGTGAAGCCAAATGGGTGCATGAACACTTTTACATTCTTTCTAAGATGGGAGATTTACACTTGATACAGAATCAGCAGCACCTCCTTGCAGATGTCAGCAGCACATAACCAATCTTGGGATATCACTCTGGACACTGTAGAAATAGGAAGGCAGCAATAATCAAGGACCCAGTTTGTTTGTTTATATCCTCTACCACCATGAGATCTTATAAAATATGTTCCATGCTCTCCTCTAGTCTCCCTCCACAAGTAAGCACTATCTGAGAAGACAAACAGAAAGGAGGGAAGGATGTCTGAGAGTCCAAACAGTTTTACTCAGGGAACACTGAACATTTATATAGGATGAAACTTTCCTTCTGAATGGACATTCAGCTATTTTTAATGCTAAAAAATTAACTGAATCTTCAAAATTTAATAGAAACATGTAAATTTTATATATTTTTTAGTATCTAAGTAGTAGTCTGAGCTCATTTTTAAGCCTCCTATAAAGAAAGAGAGTTTGAATCATTAATTCCACATGGATAGTTAGAGCAAAGACAAGGAGCATCTACAAGTCAGTGAAGCAAGAGAGATAGATTATAAAGAGTCCTGGACCTGGCTGCTGGGGTAGCAAGATGGAGAACATAACCTCAGTGGATCTTTCAGATCAGCAAATAGAGAAAAATGTGGGCACACACTCACATAGAAAGAAACAAGCACAGGAAGAAATCATCTGGGTCTGTGTGCTTCCAAGTGAAGAGTCCAGAAGAGATAAACATTTGGCCCTTGATCAACATGAGTTTGAACTGTGCAGTCCACTTATATGTGGATTTTTTTTCAATAAATACAGCCCACCCTCCCTATTGCTAAGTTCTGCATCTATAACCAAATTGGATAGAAAACGCAGTATTTTGGGGATGCAAAACCCTAGTATATGGAGGGCCAACTTTTTGTGTCCAGGGGTTCCCCAGGGCTGGCTGTGGGACTTAAGTGTGCATGGTTTCTGGTATTCGTGGGTAGTCCTAGAACCAATCCCCTGAGCATACAGAGGAATGACTATATAGATATATAGATGATATAGGTATGGAAATATAGACATAGATATATACATATAGATAGTATGCATCCATATAGACGTGGACATTATGTGACTACTTGGTTCATATACTTTGGTTCTAATACAGGGAATGGTATAAAGATTGTTTAGAAATCATTGAATTGTATCTTCCAGAAGTAGCCCAGAGTTATTTTCTCTTTCTGTCCTTCAAAAAATTCTAAACACATTGAGAATAGTATACCAGTTTTCCTGAAAGAAGAGAAAAGAAGAAGGAATTCCTAAATATCAGGAAAAAACAGTTTGTTTAGGTTTCCTCATAGCAGAAATCTATGACCACCATCCTCTGAAAATTATGAAGATAATAAAAATGTTTCACACTTGGCAGTGGGGCCATAAAGATTGGGTTTGCCAGTCTTTATGATAATTTCAGTACCTTGCACTTGGAATGGAAGCTGCATAGATACCAGCTTTCAAGGAACCTAAAGAAGGTGACAGATAATGTTATTAGCAGCAGTTGTGGCACATCACTCTTAAATGTCCTTCCTTTGATCTTGTGTGCTGTTACACAAGCCTCCAGACTTCTGAAGTGGCCTTGGGATTGACATGCTGGTAGAAAGATTGAGAAAGACTTTAACTGTAACCAAGATGAAACTTCTCAAGAAAAGATGGGGTGGGAGCTAGGAGTTATGATTAAATCAGTATCATAAAAGTTCCTTGAATTCTGAGGCTTGGGGAATTAGAAAAGAATATCCAAATAAATAAACAATGTTCCCTGCCCCATGAGCATTTGTGATGGTGTACAGAAATGAACCTGCAAGTGAGTGCAAACTCTCCTTCTATTTGTGCTTCCCACAGACATGCCAGCCCACACTCAACATTTAGCAATGCATTGAAAATGTTAGCTGGATGGATGTATGGTACTGGTATAACAGTAGAGATATAGAACAATGGAACAGAATAGGGAACATGAAATAAAACCATATAGCTATGACCAACTGAGCTTCAACAAAGCAGACAGCAACATACAGGGGAAAGAACATCTTATTCAAAAAGTGGTGCTGGGAAATTGGATAGCAACATACAGAAGAATGAAACAGGATCACTATCTCTTGCCATATACAAAAATTAACTTAAGATGAATTAAAGACTTAAATGTAAGACCAGAAACTATAAAAATTCAACAAGAAACTGTAGGAAAAACTCTTCTAGACATCAGCCTAGGCAAAGAATTTATGACTACGACCCCAAAGGCAAATCCAGCAATAACAAAAGTAAATAAATACAACTAAATTAAATTAAAAAGTTTCTACACAACAAAGGAAATCATCAACAGAGTAAATAGACAACTTACAGAATGAGAGAAAATATTCCCGAACTGTATATCCAACAAAAAAACTTGTATTCAGAATCTATAAAGAAATCAAACAAATCAGCAAGAAAAAAATCCACATTAAAAAGTGGGAAGAGGACATGAATAGAGTTTTTTCAATGGAAGATAGATAAATGACCAACAGACAAGAAAAAAATGCTCAACATCACTAATCAGAGAAATGCAAATTAAAACCCCAATGAGATATATCACCTTTCCCCTGTCAGAATGGCTAGTATTAAAAAGTCAAAAAATTGATAGATGTTGCCATAAGAAAGGAATGCTTATACTCTGTTGGTGGGACTGTAGATGAGTACAACCTCTATAGAAAACAGTATGGCGATTCCTCAAAGAACTAAAAGTAGACCTACTGTACTATCTAGCAATTCCACTACTTGGTATCTACCAAAAGGAAAAGAAGTCAAAATATCAAAAAGACACCTGGACCCAAATGTTTATCACAGCACAATTCACAATTGCAAAGATGTGGAATCAACCTAAGTGCCCATTAATTCATGAGTGGATAAAGAAAATGCCATGTGGTGATACACACACACACACACACACACACACATCATGGAATAGTACAAACACCATATTTTCTCACTAGTAAGTAGGAGATAAATGATAGGTATACATGATCATAAAGTGGTATACATTGGAAACTAAGAATGGGGGCAGGTGGGAGGAGAGTGAGGGATAAAAGATTACCATTCAGGGACAATGGACAACATTGGTGATGGGTCCTCTAAAAGCCCTGACTTCAGCATTATACAATTCTTCCATGTAACAAGAACACCTCTACCTCCCAATATTTTGAAATAAAAATTATATTAAAATAAAGAAATGTTAGCTAGATCTTCTTTTCATTGTGTGTGCTAGCCCTCTTTTCCTCTTGTGATCTGCCCAGGAGGTGAAATCAGAGCCCATGTTTCATCTCTCTGGTTATACCTGTCTTATTTGATTTGGCTCTGTTAGTGGCTCTGTGATTTTAGCTCTCTGATGGGTTCAATTAAATGTTTGATTTAAGAGATTATTAAGCTTTTATTCTTTTAATATTATTTAAGTGGAAGGGCTGATCTTTTCCTTTCACTATATCCTAACCATAAGCTGGAAGTCCTTTCACATGATCTCTTACACTGAAATAATTATACAATACATAATAAAAATTAAACTTAACATTATTCAAACATGAATAAAATGTATACAACTTTTGATGGGTTTTCTCCTTAAAATTTACTATTGCATTTTGGTGTTTAAATAGAGTCATTCAGATTTTTACTGGACTTCAGAGTCTCTCTTTTTGGTTTGAGCATGGAGCAGTGTAAAGGGTGGTTTACTTATTTTCTTGGCATTTGGGACTATTAGTTTCTTCTATATATGGAAGATTTTTGAAATGACAAAAATAGTCATAATGCATATAGATAATATTTAATAGATGCATACAAACTCAATCCTCATTAAGTAACTGTATTGTAAATTGAAAAGGCTTTTAATGAACAAAATCATTCATTGAAGCAAAACTACAACTGAAAATAATATATGAATGCAGCTAATATGTTCCGTCTTACATTATTGGGGTATGTATCTATGCATCCATTCATCAGTAGTTTGCTAGTAAAAGCCTGCTCTGCCAGGTACTGTGCTCAGTGCTGGGGATACATTGGGAGTAGCTAAAGGTGATTCCTACCCTTTTTAGCTGACTGTGAACTCTTTGAATTATGATACTTGAGAGTGTTCCCAATTTATTGTTCCATGGAACATTACACTGGGCAAGGCTCATTGTTTAGCCTCACAAAATGTTCAAATGAAGGTAGGAAACGCTGTTTCTTGGCTCCCTCTTAGAAATTAATCATGCATATTAGTAATTTAAAGCACAGGGGAGCCCTACAATTACAAGCCTGTCTAACTAGCATTTTTTCTCAAACTTATTTGAGCATGAATCATTTTTTAAAAATATATTATACCTATTTATATCTTAGGTAAAATACCAGTTTGGGATACAATGGTCTCTGATATAATGTTTATACACATTATTACATTTTGAACTTCCCATCTTTTGTGAATCTATATAAAATTTAACTTGCTTCAATACCCTGGCTTCTCTCTTTGTTTAAAGCAGAAGTTCATCACTCTAGTGATTTTCTTGAAGGACTATCATTTCTCCAATTAATAACTGTATTCTATTAGAACTACTGACAAAAATCTTATCACCCCACCAAATAGTTAAGATCTTAACGGTGCCTTCTTAACCATGTCAATTTTTAAATTTAAAATAATTTTAATGAATATTTATAGTTTTATGAATAAAAAGGAAGAAATGATGTACCATTCTGTATTATTTACTGAAAATCAGCTGACATACTTGGCATTATTAATTAGTATTATCAAGCATTATTATAAAAAATTATTTCTGCTATTTAACCCAGAATATGCTATAGAGAATTGTGAGGTCAAAATCTGTAATTTGTAGTGTCTACTCTTGTCTTTTATTTTGGGGTTCATATTAGTAACTACCTTTTGTCATCTGCATGTATGAGATATTAAATATTTATATAAAAAAATCAAGTCTTTCCCAATATTCAGTAAAGTAGACCTTTGTTGTTCTTTGCTTCTAGCTGCATAGGTCCTTATCTATTTGAAGTTTACGCTAGGGTCCCCAAAATAAATTTTACATATCACATAGCCAATATCTAAACTATTAGGTATCTATTGCTGCCTAGAAAATTACTCCAAAACTAAGTACTTAACAGAAATACTTTTATTATCTCATAGTTGTGAGTATAGTTCACTTGTGTTCCTCAAACTCAAGGTCTTTCATGAAGTTGAAGTGAATCTGTTGGCCACAGTCATCTCATGGGTTATCTGCCAGATAATCAACCCCCAAATTCATTAACAGGACTAGTGGCAGGCCTCAAAAGACCCTCTTTCAAATTCACTCACATAGCAGTTGGCAGGCCTAGGTCTTCCCTGGCTGTTGATGAGAGCTGTCAGTTCCTCTGCACAGAGGCCCCTCTCCCTGCAGGGCTGCTTTCAACATGGCTGCTTGCTTCCTCCGAGGGAGGGGTTGGAGAGAGAGAGAGCAAGATTGAGCTCCCAAGACTGAAACCACAGTCTTTTCATAACCTAAAAATAGATATATTTTTATATAAAGTAATAACCCATTACTTCTGATATAGCCCATTCATTAATACCATGTCTCTAAATCCAACCCAGACTCAAAGAGAAGGGTTTACTCAACAGTAAACTCACCTTAGAAGCTACCTACCAACCACATGTTCTTCTATATTTGGTGAAAAGACAGCAATGCTTCAATTTTACATTGTTTTCTTTGTTACATTTTTCCCAAGAGATAAACGATTATATTATGAAATTGAGATTTGGTTTTAGAACTTCAGGCTAAGCGGTATTAAATAAGAAACAAATTTAAAAAAAAAAAAGGAAATGAAAGGAAAGTGACTCTAAGCACCATAATTAAGTGATATAATTAAATTTTAAACATAGATATACAAATTCAATTCAATTCAATAAATAATATGTGACCATTGTTTGAGAAAAACTATATTAAATCCTTCACGGGATACAAAATGAATAACAAAAAGGCAAGGATCTTAAATATGGGTTTGAATTCAGGCTCATCTGCTTATTGGTTGGGTGACTGGAACAAGTTGCTTAGGACAATACGTGTTCTCATCTCACAGGGCTGTTGTAAGGGTAAACTGAAATAAAGTATAAACAACAGTAAATTATGTATACTCTTAGCGCAATGCTTGGTACATGTAATCCCATAGTACAAAACAGTAATAATGACAATCATGATGACAATAAGCAATAACCTAACACTTGCCAGAAGCTCTTCTAAGTGCTATATGACTATTATAGTAACTCATTATTTTGTTATTTTTAGACAAGCAGTGTAGTGTTCTGGGATTGTATCATGACTATTCTACTTAACAGCTCGCTGATTTTTTTAGTTAAGTTATTTGACCTTCTCTATGGCCCAAATTCCTCATTTATGAAATGAGAATACCAACAGTGCTGTAAAGAGTGATTATTCTAAAAGTTCTTAGAATGCTACCTGGAACATTCTAAGTGTTCATTAACTTTTAATGTAAAATACCATTTTATCATAATTATAAAGTAAAATCATTATAACACCTAACTGAAACACTTCCCAAAGAGAAGGACATAATATAATCAGGGTCCAAATAGCTTCTTTCTAATATCTGTGGAAAGAATCAAGAAATAAATAGTTTCTTGGGAAATACATGGAATTTCCTATAGGGGAATATAAATGGATAAATGGGATTTTTTTAATAGACTTTATTTTTTCAGCTTACTCATCTCTTAAGAGGAGTTTTCAACAGAATATACATATTAGAAGCACCTTGAAAACTTTTCAAACTAGAAACAGTCTGGCCCATCCAATTATAACTTAAATGTTCTGAGGTAGGGTCTCAGACTTCATATGTTTACTATCTCCCAGGTGATTCGAACATGTAGCGGCAAAACCAGTGCCCTAAAGTGTTGATTTTCAACTCTTAGCTTGCATCAGATTCACCTGGAGTGGCTGAAAGATGGAAATAAAGAGGAGCCAGTGAAATAATAAAATATAAAAAACAGCATCTCAATTTGGTCTTTTAAGATGAAAAATATTTTTGTTCCTGAAAAGTATGGATTTTTTTTTCATTTATGTCTAACAAAATCCTATACTACTCAAATATGTGAAAATAGTTGAATAGGGTTTTTTTTTTAAATAGTCCATGAAAAGATACATGACATTTTTATCTCCAGAAATTTTACACAAGGATTTCTTTTTTTTTTTATTTTTTTATTTATTTCAGCTTATTATGGGGGTACAAAAGTTCTGGTTAAATATATATGGTTGTGCATCAGGTATCAAGAAAAGAAAAAAAAAAAAGATTTACTGGATTGTGTGTTAAAATAACTCATGCTCTTTCCTAGCACACTTAAGGGTGATGCTGCATTAATTTGTGATTTATTTACTTGATTATCATCAACATCGACTCCTAGCTCTGGAGTTACAGGAAACAGGAGGCAGAATTAAGACCCAGTTTTCATGCTGTTGTAATGTTGTGCTAAGTGGTACAGAAGGGTGCTTACCTGCAGGAGTGACAGAAAGATAAAACCAGCGTTAGTTTTAACTATAAACATGTTGCAGTGCTCAGTGACATTGGGCAAGAGATTTTAATAAAACCCATCATTCTTCTTAGTTTTATTTCTCCTGACTCTATGGATAAATTTCAAGTATTTGTATACTTTAATTTTAAATTGTATTTAATTCAGTGAAGTAGTGATGCATCATGGAAATAACCTCAAGCATTTGAGTGTAGCCCCTTATTTAGAACTGGATACCTAGTTACAACTATGGTTTCCTCAAATCTAAATGCATGTGGTGGCATTTCTGCCACTGGGTATTTTTGAGGGTTACATGAGATAACATAGGTCAATCACTTGATCCATATCTGCTAATGCTAAATGTTAGCTATGGCTTTTATTGTTGTCATTACTGTCTTCACTCTGTATTTCAGGTAAATAAAATATTAATACATTAAAGGAAGAAACTTCAAAACATGGTAATAAAATGTCTAATTTCCTAAAAATTACCAGATGTGAAATATTGAAACCTGTAATTTTTACATTGTAGACAATATATACATTTCTCCTATGCATTGAATACATAATTTATAAATAACTGTATGAAATTCAACCATATACTATAATTGGGCAACTTCCAACTTAAATAAAATCAATATTAACCAATTAAATTAGGTTGCCTTTTACCTGAGCCCTTGAGTGCTGTTAAAACAATTGATAATATATTTTTTAGGTTATGAAAATGTTCATCCTTTAGAAAGTTCTTTCAATTAATTCTGAAAATTAAAATATATGAATAGGAATGTGTTTTGGGAAACAATGAGCAAAATTAGCTAATATTAGGATGATTATATAGTACAAATTGACACAGTGATGTTAAGTATTATTATCATGACTATAACATTTTCAAAGTGTTTGAGTACGAGGTACTGCAATAATTTATTAAATGCTTTTATGTATCTACTATGTCCTCGTCATAGCATTGTGCTTGCTTGAGACTAGAGATATGTCAGTGATCATAAAACATGGTGCTTGTCTTTATGTAGCTTATGGCTTAATGCGGGATTAGAAATTCCTTATAAGATACACACATAATTATATTTTCATTTATGTTAAGAATGGAAAGTATGAGAGAGTATATAACTGCCAGAATCAACCTAGATGGGGTACAAAAATTTTCTAACATAAAGGGATATTTCAGATTGTATCCCAAGAATGAGTAGTGCATAACAAGGCAAAAAATCAGGCTAGAGATCATTCCAGACAGAGGGAACTATGCATCCAGTGTGGGGGTGGATGCAATCAAAGAGGTTAAATTAGTAAATCCAGGACAAGTGTTCGCATTATTTAGAGCTTCAGAAAAATGAGTCAGAGATTTAGACTAAAGAGGCAAGAAAATAAGGGTAAGAGAGTTAGAGAAAGAGAAAAAGAGAGTATCTAGAACTATGTAGTGATTTGTTTTCTTTTTTTTTTTTTACAACATCCTGTTTTATTTTATTTTATTTTTTTTTTATTTCAGGATATTATGAGGGTACAAACATTTTAGTCACATTTTATGACTTTGCCTCGCCCAAGCGAGGATTAGAGTCATGCCCTTCCCCTCTACAGCGCTCCCCACGTCCATTAGTTGTGAGTTTACCACCCACCCCCAACCTCCTAATCCCTGGAGACTATTACTACAGTGTGAGCACCAGTGTTGATCAGTTAGTGCCAATTTGATAGCAAGTACATGTGGAGCCTATTCTTCTGTTCTTGTGA
>JAQIFY010002634.1:0-13175 GCA_028533085.1 Varecia variegata | reverse complement strand
GACATTTAACTAATAAAGGAGAATCAGTTATTTTTATTTCTGTTAAAGATAGATCCTTTTTTGGATTGCAGGATTTCAAGAAAGTTCTGCAGAAAAATGCTGTGGCTTATATTAGTCTCCACAGTCCCATACGGGGTAACTCGAGTCTCCATCCTGTGGCATCACCATCTCTTCAGCAGCTAGTAGCAGAGGTAAGAGGAACCACTTTTATACAATGACTATAAAAACCTTCCTTTTTCTCTATAATTTGGCATTTCTTGATTTTTTATTTCTTTTTAAATGTGCATAAAATGATATGTAAATTTTTTAAAAAATGATCTATTCCTGATTTTTTAAAAATTAAAATCCTTAAAGTAGTTTTTCATGTTCTGGAATTCTTCACATGCTACTCTTTTATGGTATAATGTAGGAGGTACAAATCATGCAGTTATAGAGAAGGTATGTAAAAACATAAATTTATTTCTTAAAAGTTGAATTTAGCTCTCAAATTCCAAATTCTGCAATCTTGACATTTTGTGGTAAACATGGAAACTTCTGAATTTCTTCCCCCTCATTCATGTTTGGCATAAATTTGGGACCTGTCCTTTCTTTTCAACTACATTATAAAGCTCCTTGAGAACAAGAATATAGTTATAACTAAATTTAAAATATTTAGAAAATATTGTTTGAAAAAATATATATGGAAAATAAAAGCATGTATTTTCCTACTGAGTAAGTAACTTGAAAAAAATCATGTAGTTTGTGCTGTTACACTACAGTTACTTATTTAAATTTAGTCACTTGTTGCCTATTTTAAAGAATTTAGCAGAACATTTTTCCTGTTTATTAGTAGTGTTCACACTTTAATTTCTGCATTCTTTTTATGACTTTCACCACAGATAAAATATGTGCTATTTCTCAGTATGAAAATAATCATATCACCACTAGGAGGTGGTTTCATACCAAGTCCAATGTCTGTTGATGTATATTGGAAACAACCTTTCAGATGCCCACGGGGTTTCCAACAAGTATTACAGGAACTGAACTAGAAAAAGAGAGAGACAATGAACAGTGCTTTGGATTAGCTGTAATTCTTGATTGAAATGCAATGCAAACTAACATTTTATGACTTTCATAAAGTATTTTCTAGTTTAATAGTTTTCATTGACATTTCCATATGTAGTACAATAAAGAAGACATTATGAAAGACGAAATGGATAAATCTGTACATTTAAGATCAGCCAATGTGCATGCTCTAAATTACATCCAGATCTGTAAGTTAGTATCTCCTGCTCTGTGTAGTACTTTGAATTCACTGACTCTTTTACCTGCCTAGAAAAGACTCACAAGAGCAAATCAGCTACAGATGTCTTTCTTGGGAACTTAAAATATTTCTGCATAAAGTGAATAAGTAAGAAGTATGGCCCTGTATCCAGAAATTGGGGAGGGTGGGTTTAAAAATGTGTCTTTTCCTCCTTGTGTATTATAATTTTTTTCTGTTTCAAGAATCTGGGAAGACATGTAATCATTGAAATTCATGGGTAAATATAAATAGCAAGCTATTAAAGAGCATCAAATCTATATAATGTCATTTCTGAGAATATCTTTGCTTATCATATAACAGGGCCATAAAATAGTTTAGTATCTAAAGCTAATTATGTAAGAGAATGGTTTTTTCCATTGCGCCACTGGCGAGAATGGTTTTTTAATAATGAATGGTGATATGGCATGACATACCTTCTTATTTTTTGGGAGATGAAACTTTTTTTGTTCTATAATTGAAAATATTTAAAACTAACCTTAAATGTAAAAAATGAACTGGAATCTGTATAGAAACAGAATTCCTTTCAGTTGAGATTTTGTTTGTGTGTATGTGTGTTTCTTGGAACAATTTGGAAGAGTAGGAATATCACAAGTTCAAACAAAGAATTGTACATGTAATTTAAAAAGAAGAGGCGTACTTACATATATATTAAATTTATGGAATAAATATATATTATTAATTAAGGTATATTTGCATATAAAAATTCAATATCACATAGTTTTTTCTTTAAAATATGTAAACACTCTTAAATACATAAAGGTTAAGAAAACTGAAGGAAACAAAACCTCACAGTAATTTATATAATTTAAATACAATAATTTTACACAGTGGCATTTGAAAGAAAGATTTAAAATGTTTCTTTCAAATAAAAAGAACTTAAATTTTAACATTAGAACATAGGTAACTTCACTTACAATGACAAAGATATTTTATTAATTATCAAAGACAAACATATTTCATCAATTTATTTAGATTCTGTTACTATATACAGATCACATGTCCCATATAATCCAGTACAAAACAAACAAAAAAATTCAAAATAATTTTTCTACATAGAACGGTCTTTTTTACAAAGAAAGCATGCTGACTAAATTTTGGATAACACAAAGCTATATGGAGTATCTGATACTTTGTATAGCAATATGCAGTTTCCAAAAGATCTTGCCAAGTTCATGTGGTAGATTTAAATATATTAGATGAAAATCTTTAAAGGATTAGTATATAATACTGCATTTTCTTTAAAAATCTGGATATGTATAGGATGTTTTAATGGCTTGATATAAAACAAAAATGTGAAATGGTTGCCCTAAATCAAATACCAGTTTTAACTTCATTAATAGTATGTTATTCCAGTCAAGGAATTTGGTCCATCACATTATACCTCGCTATGGTATTCTTATTATTCAAGTCAGATTTATGGGAAGTATTGAGGTATAATTTACACTGAGTAAAATTCTCCATTCTTAAGTGTACAGCTTAATGAATTTTGATTAGCGTTACAGTCATGTAAACACCATCACAATCAAGATATACAGCATTTCCACCACCCAAAAAAGTTCCATCATTTCCCTTTTCATTCAATCTCTTCCCTTCATCCCCAGTTCATGTCAACTACTGATCTCATTTTTGCTCCTATGGTTTTTCCTTTCAGAATATGGTAAATAATGGCATCAGACAGTATGCAGCCCTTTATATGTGGCTTCTTTTACTTAGCATAATGATGTTTAAGATTTACCAATGTTGTTACGTATGTCAGGAGTTCTATGACCTCTTCTAGACCTGAGGGCCCAAACCCGTGGGTGCTGGTACTGGTCTGTGGCCTGTTAGGAACTGGGCTGCACGGCAGGAGGTGAGCGCAGGCTAATGAGTGAAGCTTCATCTGTATTTACAGCTGCTCTTTATCACTGGCATCACTGCCTGAGCTCCACCTCCTGTCAGTTCAGCATCAGCGTTAGATTCTCATCAGAGTGTGAACCCTACTGTGAACTGCACATGTGAGGGATCTAGGTTGTGCTCTCCTTATGAGAATCTAATGCTTGATGATCTGAGGTGGAGCTGAGGCAGTCATGCTAGCACTGCAAATACATTATCCTTAGCAGAGGAGGTTTGACTACACAATAAATCTAATGCACTCGAATCATCCTGAAACATCTCCCACCCCGACCGGTGGAAAAACTGTCTTCCATGAAACCAGTCCCTGGTGCCAAAAAGGTTAGGGACTGCTGTTCTAGACCACTGAGAAGATAATTGGGCAGAGACCGTGCAATCAATGCCTTTGGAACTCTCCCTCCAGGTTAATATTCTAACTTTGATTTTGAAATGAAGAGAATTTAAATAATTAAAATAGAGAAAAAAAGTCATTTCCCTGAGGAAAGTCCACTAAATTTGAACCATATCACCCCGAGTAGAGAAGATGGAAACTTTTGAAGATCCAGAAATATTTAATAATTCTGAATCTAATATTAAGGATTTTAGGTTTTTCTTAGGATTCATAAAACATTGACCTTAAAAAAATTGTCTGGAATGTGTGTGACTTCAGTGATGTACACACTGACAGCCTTGACTTTACCACAATGCAATATATTAGTGTAACAAACTTGCACTTTGTACTCCATGAATAAATACAAATAAAAACTAAATGGGGAAAAAAATTAAAAAATTGTCTAAAGACTGGTGAAAAATTGATGGTTACCAAAGTTGGTTAATAGGAACATGAGGGTTCATTGTATTATGCTCTTTTCTTTTGGGTTTATTTATAAATTTTATTATAACTTGAAAAAAATATGAAAAATATTATATTTTTCTAAGTTATACCTAATAAATTAGTTTGTTTTCTGAAAGCAGCAATAATCTATCAGTGACTTTCACTTCGAGTGGCAAATAAGGGGAAGAAATAAAGCTTTTGTACAATTGATTTTTCTGGTACATCTGTTAATATTTTGCATACACATTTCTACTCCATTTGTGCTACCAATATTTTTACGAACAAAAATAATTACTTCACTTAAAATTAGCTTACTAGTTTTGGAATTTAAAAACTCTGTTGAAAAAACTAAAATATAAATATCAATATTTTTAAAATTCCTGCACATTTGTAAAATGGATATACATTTTCAAGTCATAAATTACCTCTTTTCTTTGTGAAAATATTAACTCCATCCATGTACTCTGCAAAAAAATGGTGAAATAACTTTTGTCTTTACTTTATGATGGCAATACCAATGTGTGCCTTATATACATCAAACAAGTGTGTATGTCAATTATATGAAAAAATTTTTGAAAAAATCCACTAAAATATTCAAAAATTGACAATTTAGTTAAATAAAAAAAATCTCATCTAGATGGTATCATAAAGGATTCAGGTTTGAATTTCCTAATTTTAATTCTATGGTTGGTGATCCTTTGAATTTTAATGGTTGTTTCTAGTTTTTTTTTTTTTTTTTTTTGAGACAGAGTCTTGCTCTGTTGCCCGGGCTAGAGTGAGTGCCGTGGCATCAGCCTAGCTCACAGCAACCTCAAACTCCTGGGCTTAAGCGATCCTATTGCCTCAGCCTCCCGAGTAGCTGGGACTACAGGCATGTGCCACCATGCCCGGCTAATTTTTTCTATATATATTTTTAGTTGCCCAGATAATTTCTTTCTATTTTTAGTAGAGATGAGGTCTCGCTCTTGCTCAGGCTGGTCTCGAACTCCTGACCTCGAGCAATCCACCCGCCTCGGCCTCCCACAGTGCTAGGATTACAGGCATGAGCCACCGCACCCGGCCGTGATCCTTTCTAAGATCCAATTTCTCAGGAGAAAAAGCCCTTTCTTTTTTATTTCCACTGGCTCCTTAAATGGACAAAAATGACCATGACCTCTTAGTTAATGAAACACAACTGTGTTCATGCAAAATAAAAGTTGTGAAGTGAAAATATGAGATTTCTCCCCAAATAATAGTTTTAAAAATTGCAATGCAACACAATCACATATGTACCTCTTTCTATATATATTGCTGTTTCACCCTTAGTTTTTGAAGTTATCATTTCTAGATCTCAAAAGTTGTTGATTTTGGCTGGGTGCAGTAGCTCATGCCTGTAATCCTAGTACTCTGGGAGGCCTAGGTGGGAGGATCCCTTGAGCTCAGGAGTTTAAGAGCAGCCTGAGCAAGAGCAAGGCCCGGTCTCTGGGTGCAGTGGTGCATGCCTGTAGTCCCAGCTACTCAGAAGCTGAGGCAGGAGGATCTCTTGAGCCCAGGAGTTGGAGGCTGCAGTGAGCTATGATGACACCACTGCCCTCTAGAGGGGGTGACAGAGCAAGACTCTGTCTCAAAAAAAATAAAATAAAATAAGGCATTGATTTTTCCTTTAGAAAAATAATTTGATCATTCATATATTAGTCAGTGCTCTGTAAGTCTCAGATAAATAGTAATGAAATTTCTAAGAGGTTATTTTGGGAAAATTTGTAGCATTCATACATATGAAAGTGGTCAATCTAGCCATATTCTGTACTTCTTCATTGTGCGTAATCCTGTCTGTTGCAGAGGCCAGACAGTGACAAATATTTATAGAGAACCCAAACTGTTCAGGACATTGCTTTAAGTGTTGTAGAGCACATAATAAGCCGATGAAATGTGTCTGTTGCCCAGGAGTTTATGATTTTACCATTAACTTAAGACATGGATAAACAGCTGAAATATAGGAATGAGTATAATGTGTGCTAGACTGGAATTCACAGGAAAGAGTCAATGTGATGAGTTTAATTCAGAAACAAGCATGTATGACAGTGGCAAAAAGTTTGAATAGACTGAATCTTGAAGGAATTTAACCATCTGTCATTTCAAGCCTCAATCCTTTGATCATGTAAACAAACTCCTATTTTATTGAACCACCAATGTTTCTTTTTAAATCACATCAAATAATGTTTATTCCATATTCTTGCTCAATTGAGTGCAATACTGTTACACTTCTGGTCCTTTTGTCTTGAGTGTGCAGGGAATAGACTGTTGTGCAGGGGACTGACGTAGCTGTGGCTGAGGCATTTGTACATTTGCTTGTCTAACTGTCATGGTGCCATTTTTCCTTCTGCCTGACCATGCCAATGTTCTTTAGGGGATAAAACAAATAGATATTCCCTCAAGGCAATATCGCTGAGCTAAGTTTGTAATATGCCAGAGGAGTTCCTAAGATGAGGCATCAGAGAAGTGGTACTATTCATCTTTCTGTGCACAAACACAAAAACCTTGGGAGCCAAGTTGAAACTTGACCAGTTTCTGAGAAACTTGAATAACACGCAGGTCACCAAATCCAGAATCCCATAAAATAGCTTGCAGCTATGCTTATGTTTCTTGGATTTCTTTAAATGTAAATCAATATATAAATAAATAATAAAGAATCTTTTAGAACAGATATTATTGCTTTTTAAAATTTTCCTCAGTATGGCTATTAAAAGATTATTTTTTGTTTTATTTTATATTGTTTCATTGTGATATAATTTAGACATTTTCCCCATTCATTCTTCCTTTGGTGACTTGCAACATTTTTTTTTCCCCATAAATATTGTTGACTAAAATGAAGAGCAACAGATTACAGAAGGTATGGTGGTAGAATTAAAATAGCTGTCTTTTTTTCTCTCTATTTCTCTGCTCTTGATAATTTTAATGCAGAATACTGCAACAAAGCTGCATTTCATTTCTGCTTCCTATTAAGATATAAAAGTAAAATTGACTTTGAAACATTTTTCTATTAACTCGTCTTTCATGACATATGACATAGATTTTTTTTTGTTTTTATTGAGCTTCTTTGATTTTTTTTTATGGGAGAAATTTTCTTCACTTTCTTGTTCACCATGAATTTCAGCTTTTCAGTGGATTCTCCTTATCTTCCTTTCTGCTACTGCTTCTCCAAGTCAAAAGAAGTGACCATAAAGACTAATAAACTGATTTAAAACCCTTCTTTACACTAATTTACCACTTCAATAAAGTCTTACATTTAAAATTGTGATACTATTGGCAGGTTTATCTATCTCCTAGGTTTACAAGGCTTTGCTTTGTGTTAAAACCAAGCAATCCCTCCAGTTTATTACTGTTTTACAAGGTTTTCAGTTCAGTATACGCTGACAATATGTAAATCTCTTTTTATTTAAATCTAGATATCAAGGAATGTCTTAGTGAGATTCTGGTTAAAACCCTGAATTTTAGAAAGCAGCTGATTTAAATATTTGGACTATGCAGACAAAGAGAAATGCAAACAACTTGAGATATTAACAAACTTAGCTTCAATTAATTCATACAATGATAATTAGTATTACATTTTTAAAATGGATTTAGCTGAGTTACTTTTTGTCTGTGATTTTTTGATTGTTATATTGGGCACAGGCCTCTGCGGGACTTGAAAGAATGGCTACCTGCTCAAGACAGGTATTAATGAATTACCATTGTTGGCAGGTTAGATAAAATTCTTTAATCTACACAGCATCATTAATGCAGCAAGTATACTTTTCAATTTTAAAAATGAAACTTACTGTTATGAATTGTTACTTTTTTCTCCACCTGAGTATCAATCAGGTCTTACACGTTTTGGTTAAACAACTATCATTAACATTATCAGTTAATCATTTACATAACACCACAACAGTGATGCTTTGCCATTATGATGTATGACGTTTTATATAGTATTTTTATAAGGAGTGAAATAAATTTAAACAGACATAGATTTATGCCAAAAAATGGAACCACTTTTTCAAGTATAAATACTGGGATAATTTTAGTATCTGTCAGCATGTACTTATCTTTGACAAATTATATAAATCATGGATCTGTAGTTTTTGTTGTCTTTTAAAATGGTCTCTTAATCAAGCAGTTTTGTATCTGAATGGTTTGCTTGGTTCTTTAACAAAATAATTTGGTTCACTGAAACAAAAAGAAATCAATATACTAATAATGTTAAAGAAATGGTTAAACTAATAAATATGTAAATGAACTTGCTTTAAACCAGTATTTCCCAGTCTGTGTTATGAAAGGTATACAACAGTAGAACTTTCAGTAGGTCACCCTGCATCGTAAAGATCCAGAGGTAAGCAGAAGAGCATGCAGCCCTTTCCAAATTAGTTTTATTCTTAGAACATTTTCCTTCAGGCCTCTTGTGAAAATGGCCACAGACATGCTGCTTTAAACAAACCCTATTGTATCTGAGGTTGGAATTTTTACAGAAACTTAAATTAAGTGTTCAATGCCTTCACTTTGGAAATGAATTTCTTCAAATGGCAAGAGCCACAATTTGCATTTTTCAGTGCAAATACACTTTTTCAGAAACCCAATTCAATACGCAGTGCTGGTAAGACTTGAAGGCACTGATTATTCCTTCCGTTTGATCTGGAATTTCACCTGCAAATTTATAGGCTTAAATGTCCTACAACCTGACACTAATCTCTTCACAGTTACTACTGCTAACCACATTTTTTGTTGCAAAAATATAATTTTAAGGTGAGGATGATAAAAGAAATTGAATAGCAGCGCATTAAGCTGTTTTAACCCTGAAACAACAATCCTCCTGAGGGCCATGATAGCAATTTTATGTTTGTCTTCAAGGTGTATAGAAACAATTTCAATTCAGCCTAAGGAAGAATTCTTAAATGGGAAGAACTACCTTAGGGTACTCAAACACTGTACAGATGTTGTGAAGAGAGAGCAAACATTTTTATGGTTTAAGGCTTTAGCCAATATTTATTTATGTGGTAATTCATTCATGAATTCATCTTTTACTTATTTGTGTTTGTTTATTTGTTTGTTTAGCTTTTATAATGTATAAGAGAGCCTGCAATTGGTTCCTAGACGCCTCTGGTTTCTAGGCTAACAGCTTTCATGTTTATTTATCTATGTTGTGCCTTTACAAATTCTGGCTCTAAATGTATAAGCCATATAGGATAACAGTTTGTGAAATACAAGAGACAATGAAAATTTTAGATCCAGTGTTGATGTTTACAACTCTTTTCTGAGGCTGTGTGATCACATAAACATGGTGGGTTGCTGTAGACATTTATCCATGATAACTGTCGCACTCTGACACAGCTGTAACTCATTTATCTTTGGTAATCAATGATAACTCAAAAAAAAAGTTTTAAGATGACAGTAGCCAAGATTGAAACAGACATGAATCTACAAAGGTTTATAGAGAAAAATCTATTTTAGAATCACAGTGGTATCCTATTCCACAGCACCCATTTTCAAGTAAAGTAATCCAGAATTATTTACTTTTAAAATTTCAGAAACTAAATGAAGGGTATTAATTTGTCAATTATGTTTTACATGAAGTTCAGTCAGCCTTGAAATAAAATAGTATTTTTTTTCTAGCTGTATATAGACTTCAAAAATATTAAGCAAGTTTCAATAATATTCAGTAAGTAATCATAGGCTCAGAAAATAATAGGGTATTTCATGATCGCTAAATGAGGTGGGATGTTGCTTTAGTTTGGTAAAGATTCACTAGGGTGATTGGCATTTTCACTTTATCCTAGAAATAGAAATTTAGGTAAAAGACCTATGTATATTACAAAACACTTCCTTGAGAACTAACATAGCTCCTTTTATTATTTTATTACACTATTTGTAGAAAATTTATAAATTATATATGGGCAAAAAGAAAAATATAATTAATCACTTATAATTTTACTATCCAGAGAGAACCACTGAGAACATTTTTTTTTGTGTAATGCATGCAGATATACTGTTACCAAAAGAGAAATGTGATCTGCAATTTTTTTCTTTCAATATACTATAAATAGCTTACTATTTCAAAAATATATATTCAAAATAGCCCAAACTGGAAATAACCCATATATTAATATCTATCAGCAGGGAAAGAGATAAGTAAATTGTGGTTTACCCATATAATGGAATACTACCTAGCAATAAAAAGGAATAATCTATTGACACACACATCATGGATAAATCTCTAAACATTGTTATTTGCAAACACCTCTAGACACCAGAGTATGTATTTTATAATTCCATTTATATAAAGCCCTAGAACTAATCTATGGTAAAGGAAGTCAGTACTTTTGGTTTGGAGTGTCATTAGACATAAATTTTAATACATATATACTCAATTTATCTCCTAAAAAAATTCATCTTCCAAAAGTTCCATCTCATGTTTAGAGACACAAAAATGTATCATTGTGCTGCGGTTGAGCATAAAGTACAGTTGGGAAAAAATCTTAAAAGTTATTCACTTTTCAATAAGAAAAAATTAGAGAAACTAAAACATATTTATCTAAGGGACATATATTAGCCAACATTAGCCAACATCTAGAAAATCTCAACATGAATGTTAAAGTAATCATTAGATTCTAAGCCTGCTAAAATTACTGTAATTTCATATTCAGTACATTGTTCAGTTTGCACAGGAGGCTCCTTAAATCTGAAGTTTTTCAGAGGCTGCTATTCTGTATTAAATTTCCAATTATCAAATGTATCTCAAAAGATAAAATCGCAAAAATTGTTAGCTTCAAATATATACCCATAGGCTGTAGATGTGGAGTTTATTTAGCCTAAAGCTTCTTAAGTAACTGACGAAATCTGTGCAGTTGGCAAAGAAGGCCATGGTCTATGTGGTATGGACTTTTAATCTGTCAGTGTCTTTAAAAGCATTTATTATAACAATACAACTCTCAGCTCCCTTTGAGAGAATCTTTCAGAGTGCTATGTAAGTTGTCATGTGGATGTGTTCAGAAATATCTTCTCAAAAGATCTTTTCATCGAATTTAAAATTGAAGCAGGTTTTTAAAAGACAGTTGTTCTTATAGACCCACTGCTTCATTAAAAGTAATTTATTCATGTCTGTGTTTTCACTAACCTATTAATTTTATTTGAGATTATGGATTCCCTTCAGCTATAAAATAAACAGTAAATTTAGGACAGACTCATAATTCATCTGGATGATGTTCTGATGTTGGTCAGGAAATTTTATGAGGAAAGAATATATAGAAATTTAACATAATCTCTCAAGATTGACATTTGATAGAGTTTACTTATTTTCCAGACCTTTTGTAGTTTCCGTAAGCATTTTACTAGATGTAGGGAATTGAATTTTATTTGTAAGCTTTTTATCTGCTCATCTCAATGACATCTTTTGGATAGGGACACACAAATTGCTTGAGTCCACTGCATTCAGATATTTCTCCTTAAAATAAACATACCTGAACAAACAGTCAGAATTTTACAAATGCACAAAATCATTACTTGAAAAATAAACCTACCTAGGGAATGGTACTAGTTGATCAAAATATTTATAGATCAAGTTTCTCTGCTATACTATAATATATATACTCATCCTCAATTCCTAATAATTGCATCTTATTCTATTAAAGACATTTATAGAAAGTTTATGGAGAAATGTTTTAAAAAACTATAATTTAATCTTTAGGAAGAAGAGTAAGCTATGTGCCTGGCATAAAATAGATTTAATTGCAGTTGACGTGTAGAATTTCTGGCATTCTCAGGATTGTTAGAAATGTATGTTTTTAAATTATTTTCTTTATTTCCTTTACTGTTTATCAAGATATTCTGTAAAATAACCATGTAGTCTTGGAAAGACTGGCACCAATTTAAGTGAGAGTGTTAATAGGCCAAACCAAAGCAAACACTACTGAAATGAAATGCCAAGAAGAAAAGTAACATGATAAAACTGACACTATTGAAATGGAAAACAGTGTAAAGTCTAATAGCATGAATAACTGAGATATTCACTTGTCAGAAAAACATTGCTCTTCACTGAAATGCTTCAACTTTTGTTTAGTTCTATATCAAAGATGTTTCTTTGAATGTTTGACATAATTAGTGATTTCTTTTGTAACTCTTTCAAATGAAATCGAACAAAGATTGTGGGCAGGCATAATGTGAATTAGAGGATAACCATGAATTAGTTTGAAGTCCTAGACCTTCATGTACACTAGTGTTGAATCTGGCTATAATTTAGGATATGTAGACACTATGAAGACCAACAGACAGTCTATTACTTGACCAAAGTTTGTGGAATATGCTAAATATTATGTAGAAATAATTTCCATGCCAGCTTTACCATTTGACTGGTGGGTGTGTGCTTGTGTGTGTGCATTCATCTATGTGTAAATAAAACATTCATTAAATAAAATATCACACTCTGCATGTCTGCTCCACAAAAGTATATTTTTCTACTAAGTTATTGGAAGTGGGTGCAATAAAGCATAAATTTTATGACAACAATTTTGTACTTAGATCAAACTCCCTGCCAGGACATCTCTTGCTTGGTTGAAAAGAGCTGGAGGACTTAGTCATGTAGAATAACACTTCAATTTGCTCTAAGCAAGATATATAATGAAGAACCAATTTGAATAGCTGGTGACAATGGCTATTGGTGCGAGAATAAAATGACTGATGGATTTTCCTGTGTATTTCTCCATGGCAGCAGTTGATAAGGATTAACAGACCAGGATTCCAGGCTAACATCTAGAAACTCTTATCATCGAGGAAGAATGAAAAATTATATCAAAGTGATTGATTTTTAAGATAATTCTTTAAATTGACTCTAAAAATTTCAAATAAAACTAAGAGTGGCATAAGAAGATGTAACACAAATATTTAAAAATATATTAAAGGAATATTTGACAAGTTAAGTATGTAATGCTGTTATATAAATAACTTCACACCTATGATCTCAAGGAAGAATGGATTATAGTTAGAGCAGAATAATGAAAATCAAGCCACATATTTTACATTTGTTTACATGGATTGATTAAATAAATAAAAGTAGTTAAATTGGTATATAGTGGTCAGACACATATGCATATGGAGCCTGTTTTTCTTACCCATCTTCCAGAAGATTAGAGAGGTTGGGAGTGAGGTGGGAGAAGAAAGGAC